>JAMPIV010022942.1:0-50000 GCA_024509875.1 Oreohelix idahoensis | reverse complement strand
TGTGTACTTCTTCTAAGCAGGTTAAAACATCAAACCCTGCAGTAATGCTTATTGTAGACATAAATATACCGCCAATCTGCGGTTCCACAATATAACTTCGGCACTGGACGTCTGTGCGTTTACAGACAAATAGTCTTACATAGCTATCTTGAGCACATTGTATAAGTTCTGTAATGTAGGATCGGTGAGCTGTAGTTCACAGTCTTGGTAACCTTAAACATGTTCTGCCACCGAATGCATAATAATGTAGAAAAGGTTGGTGTTACCTTGCACAGAATCCTCAGAACATAATAACGAACTCTGTCGCCATTCCGACGCACAGAGATTCACTGGGGAGACCTGCCAACGCAGTCACTTCGAAGATTTCCCCGACAACACAATGGACCTACACGTCCTCAGAAGCCAGGACTTCACAACTCAACAAGACGGAAGTCTCATTTCGCGCTCTCCACTGCGCATCGCATATAGCCCAGAACTGTATTACCTTTGACCCAAAAGGTCAAACACAATGAACGAACAAACAAGGGAAGACAACCCCTAATCAACCTGACACAAAGTCAAAAAAGTCAAGACATAGTTACTAAAAACTTTGACCAGGGTGAAAAAAAAAAAAAAATACATAAAACCAATGGATCGATGTTTGAAACCCCAACAAAAATGACAAAAACATTTTACTACATCCCCCCCCCCCCCCCTGTTAAAAAAAATGATACATTTAAAAAAAAAATATCCAAGAGCAAGATAGCACAAGCATCAATTATGTGCTCATGAAAGAATGAACCTAATATCAGGTACAATAGACGCATAAATAAAACGTCTGGAGAGAGTAAAAATCATCCCCCATTATAAGAGAAAATATTTCCTTTAAGCCAAACAAACTCAGGGGGTACCGTTAAAGAAACCTAAGTTGCTGGCAATACCAATCATATATCAAACATTATTAAATACTATAATTATAGCAATATACAAATATCATGAATTACAATGCTATATTAGCAACATAACACTAATGGATGGACAAAATCAAATTTGTTAAATTCTTTATACATCATCCAAATAGTAAAACATTTGTATTACAATATATTAGGATATTAAGGACAGACCTAAGTCTGAAAGTGTATCAGGAAAACTAGGACACAAGATTTAATTGGAATCATGTGGGCATCTAGACAATATGTCCGCCATCACATTATCCGAACCACGGATAGCTCGCACCGTGAAATGGAAAGGCTGAAGAGCAATAGCATAACGAGTAGATCTCGAGCTCTTCAAATCCTTACTTTGCATAGCCGTAAGAGCTTTTTGGTCGGTTTCCATAAAGAAATGCGCGCCCAGAAGAAACCTTTGTTGCTTAAGAATGGACCAAACCATAGCCAACAATTCACGGTCTAAAACCGAGTAATTCCTTTCTGCCGCATTCAGCTTCCTAGAAATATACATTACAGGATGCAGAGTTCCTGAATACTCCTGCATTAGTGCCGCTCCAATCCCAGTGGAAGAGGCATCACTACGAAGAACAAAAGTCTTATCAATCGTTGGTAGTCTTAAGATAGGATGAGATGAGAACAAATTCTTAACCTGATCCAATGAAGATTGGCATTCTTGGGACCAACGCACCATATTAGGAGAACCTTTTTTCAATAACGATGAAAGTGGTGCAATAATGGAGGACAGATTCTCAATGAATCTTCCATAGAATTGTATTAATCCCAAGAGACTACGCACCTGCTTTTTTTGTCTTCGGAACCGAGATATTTAATATCTTCGAAATGTGTTGGTCCTCTGTCTTCAACAGACCATGACCAACCCGATGACCTAGGAAAGAGATTTCACTAAACCCAACAAAGGCATTAGAGGGTTTTGCAGTCAAACTATGCTCACGTAAAGTAGATAGTAACTCGTTTAAACCCGAATAGTGTTCTTCCCAAGTATCGTTGAAAAGACAGATGTCGTCTAAATATGCGATGACATCTGCACGATCTGATAGAATTCGTCGCATCATGCGCACGAAAGTTGCTGGGGCGTTCATAAACCCGAAAGGCATAAAATTCCACTGAAATAAACCCCTAGGTGTCGAAAAAGCAGTGAGAGGTTTGGTGTGTTCCGTCAGTGGGACTTGCCAATAACCTTTCGACAAGTCTAGTTTAGTAAAGAATCTAGCTTTAGAAAGTCTAATAAGTAGATCATCTAATAAAGGCATAGGTTCAGCATCGAACTTCGTAACTTGATTTAATTTGCGATAGTCAACGCAAAGACGTATGTTATTGTCTTTCTTTGAACAATAACTATCGACGAAGAATAAGCTGAAGTGGATGGTTCAATTATTGGCAGTTGAATCATCTCATCCAATTCTTTCTCGACTTGTGCTTGAAAATGAATAGGTATTGGGTATGGTCTTACTCTGATCGGATTACGATCAGTAAGTATGATGTCATGTTCTATGACATCTGTGTGTCCAGGAATGTCGGTAAGGACATCCTGATATGATTGTAGCGTAGAGGATACTTGACGTTCCTCCTCAAAAGACAAGTTCAAAGAGACGGTAACTTTTTTCCATGATTCCGTAGAATTAAGTGGAATCGCAGGAAGAGATAAGTTAACGTCAGAAAAAATAGTTTCCTCATCCTGTATAACGGACAGGGATGAGATGTGACCATGTTGGACTGGAGAGTCGTCCGTCGCCTGGAAAATAGGCTGCAAATAGTCTGGACGTTCAATAAACTCTGTAAGCATATTTATATGAAAGGTTTTATGCTTTCCATCCACATCGACGATATAGTCGACATCTGAAATTTTCGAGACTATAGTCTCATTTCGCGCTCTCCACTGCGCATCGCATATAGCCCAGAACTGTATTAGCTTTGACCCAAAAGGTCAAACACAATGAACGAACAAACAAGGGAAGACAACCCCTAATCAACCTGACACAGCAAAGTCAAGACATAGTTACTAAACTTTGACCAGGGTGAAAAAAACCTACAACCAATAGATCGATGTTTGAAACTCCATCAAAAATGACAGCAACAAATAGGTTCCTAATGTAAACTATCCCGTGACTAATCAGATTATTGAGATTTAAAAAAAAAGAAAGAAGAAACCATATAAGTATATGATGTTAACAAAAGACACGTTTCTTTTTCTGTTCATTCAATTCACATACACGCAGTGGCCACTTTCAGATGCACTTACCCCAGTAGTTGTCGCAGGCATTCCAAGAAAATACACTAATAAGTAATATATATATATATATTTAGTGTCAAATTTAAGTTTGCCAAATCCAGCCCCAGACTCTCCGTAGTTGCTGACTGCAAATTTCCCAGGAGTCGCTAGAGTCGGTGTTAAGTTTGTACTGGATACAATAAGTTATCTATACCTTCAGTTGGTTGGAGTAAGGTTCATGCGTGGTGATCGCCGATGTAGAATAAATAGAACATATACAGTTCCTAGGTTGTTTAGCCTCAGGTGGCGGAAACGCTAGGTTTAAGTTACACAAATGTTGCTGACAATATATTGCCACCGCTGGCTGATGAGATTTGAGATAAGTAAATCTGGTAATAATTCTGGCCTAGTTAATATTATAATTCAATGGTTCTATTCTGGTTTCTCTCATGAAATTGAGGAAAATTGGACCGCACAGGTCACAGCAAGAAGCTCATCAATATTAAATATTCTTGAATGCTTATAATATTATAAGTTCGTATGATCATAAGTTCATATGGCCATAAGAAAATAAGCAGCTAGTACTCAAGTTTGATCATCCTATATTTTAGGAAAAGAACATGTAAACATTTAACCAAATATCAATATCATATCTAACACGTGTTAAAAATAGGACCTCTACACCACTCTGTTATAAATTAGATTTAAAACACACGTGTCTAGCTAATCCTATCATTCTGTTAACGCGTGATATGAACACTAGTCATTTTAAAAAATTACATAAAATGGATAGAAGTAAATAATATATGCCGTCAGTAGACAGTTATTTAATATATGTACTAGTCAATCTAAAACATCTCTGACTGGAAAAATAGCGAGTAATTAAATTTACTTTACGGCTGGAAAGTTAGCATAAAGTTATTTAATTAGCACAGAAAATCTCAGTCAAATATAAATTGAAAACTTTAAACACACTAAATCACTTCAGGCTAGTATATAAATTACCGCAATCAGAAAAATGAAACACTCCACGGAATCTATTAATTTTCACTCTGTACGAGAAATCATAAGATAACGAGCTAGTGAATTCAGATAGATTTCTGGCAACTGATCATGGCTATCGGAGAGACATGGTATATATTGATATGTTCCGTACTATCGTTCTTTAATGCGAAAGTCACACCACTGCCAGACCCGAGCCAATTTGCCGTTCGATTTCTTGAATCAAAGGTAATTTTACCACCTCTTGACTTTCATAATCTCCGCCTTGCCGAAAATCAGCTACGCAATTTTCACCTGAAAGTTTTACAATCCAGGGTCCGTCTCACTGAATATCGTGTGTTCCCCTGATCAAAAAATCTATTACGCCATGCTCCGCGCTTCGCTCTCTGTTTCACATAGGGCTTGATTGCCAGATGGCCCCCTTGTTAATTAAACTGGTGAATCCTTCGTTCATGTAGCAAAAGTATACTCTAGATGGGGAGGCGCAAAAGTGGATGATTACTGCTGCACTATTTTCATCTGTGACAGGGATTCTCAACTTTAAACCGTTTGAATGTCTGGTAGAAAGGTTCATGAGATTCTCAACTTTAAACCGCTTGAATATCTGATAGAAAGGTTTATGAGATTCTCAGCTTTAAACCGTTTGAATGTCTGATAGAAAGATTCATGAGATTCTCAAATTTAAACCGTTTGAATGTCTGATAGAAAGGTTCATGAAATTCTCAACTTTAAACCATTTGATAAAAAGGTTTATGATATTCTCAACTTTAAACCGTTTGAATGTCTGATGGAAAGGTTCATGAAATTCTCAACTTTAAACCGTTTGAATGTCTGATGGAAAGGTTCATGAAATTCTCAACTTTAAACCGTTTGAATGTCTGATAGACAGGTTCATGAGATTCTCAACTTTAAACCGTTTGAATGTCTGGTAGAAAGGTTCATGAGATTCTCAACTTTAAACCGTTTGAATGTCTGGTAGAAAGGTTCATGATCTTCTCAACTTTAAACCGTTTGAATGTCTGGTAGAAAGGTTCATGAGATTCTCAACTTTAAACCGTTTGAATGTCTGGTAGAAAGGTTCATGAGATTCTCAACATTAAACCGTTTGAATTTCTGATAGAAAGGTTCATGAAATTCTCAACTTTAAACCGTTTGAATGTCTGATAGAAAGATTCATGAGATTTTAAAAAAAAATTTCTCGTTCTCTTAATCATCACCGATGATGTCACTTTTTTCTATTTGTCTCTAAAGCATTGCCGATATAATCACATTTTTGTCTTCCTGAAGATCACAACTGTCTTCAGTTATCTTCTAATACCTAACTCTATACACCGTTATATGTTCTATCTAGTGCACTTATTGTCGCTTTGTGTGCTTTTATGTTGTACTTCTTTAAGATGGCTGTCACGTTCTAATTCTGGTGTCTCTCCTCACTTTTTTTATCTTTGCTTCACTTTTGAAGTGACATGTTCATACAGCTAACTGATCAGGTAGGCATCTCATTTTTTTGGCGGTGATCTTTCTGTCTTATTCTTGTCATCAACAATTTTTCCATCGTCATTTATCTATCTATCTATCTATCTATCTATCTATCTATCTATCTATCTATCTATCTATCTATCTATCTATCTATCTATCTATCTATCTATCTATCTATCTATCTATCTATCTATCTATCTATCTATCTACCTACCTACCTACCTATCTACCTACCTACCTACCTAAATACCTACCTACCTATCTATCTATCTATCTATCTATCTATCTATCTATCTATCTATCTATCTATCTATCTATCTATCTATCTATCTATCTATCTATCTATCTATCTATCTATCTATCTATCTATCTATCTATCTATCTATCTATCTATCTATCTATCTATCTATCTATCTATCTATCTACCTATCAATGCCTATCCGTATGTCGGTCGGTTAGTCTATCTTTATGTCTGTGTGTCTGCCTGCCTGCCTACTTTCCGTTCTGTCTGTCCCTCTGCAGTTATATTCCATCTAATTATCATGTCTGTCAGTTTCTCATTTAATCTTTCTTTACGATAACCTACTAAATAAAAAGAAGACAGGTTGATTGACATGTGTGTTACAAGTAATTATTTATTCACGCGCGGTGTAAGCCTAATTTTCTTGAACCCTTAGACTCGCTGGCTTTGTTAACAGTTTCTTAAAATACGTTTTGTATATACATATTTTCATTTGAGTGGGTAATTTAGTTAAGCGACCTTTGAACTTTTCATCAGCGAAAATTTTCTCCTTTACGCAGCAATATGGGCAATATTTCGAATGATAAAAATACGAAACCAGTTGTTGCTGTTGTTGTTGCTGACTTTATTGTTATAATTATTTAATGTTCTGTGACATATAATGGCAGCAACAGAGATGTGTTTTCTCAGAACAGTGGTAGTAATTTCATTGAATGAAGATGATGATGATGAAGAGGACGACTATTATGATAATTTACAACATTTGGAAATCTAAGTTAGAGCTATTATGTACAATTTTTTTTTTTTTTTAAGAACATCCACATGGTGAAATCCACGGGAGGTTGGGAAAGGGTATACGTACTTTAAACTTTATTCGGAACTAAACTAACAAACAATTCTACTTCGAAAGCAGTTAAATTTGTCACATAAATTGATAATGACAGACCTATTTATTCGTTCTGACATATTTTTTCAAACCGTCCTGGCATATTTAATCTCAATAAATTAGAGAAATAATGAAAGAGTTCTTTTTTTCTTACATCGTGTGTAGAAAAATGGTGGGGTTATAAAAACGTTGAGAGTGGAGGAGGAGGGAACCACATTCTCATCATCATCATTAGCATTATCCTCACCCTTCAGCTCCCCAATGAGCATACGCCTTCAACAAGACCATGCCTCGTCTTCCTGTCACGTGCCATCAGCTCAAGATCTGTCAATGTCTTCTTCATTCCCTTTATGATTGTCTCCTGTTTTTAGTCTTCCTCTCCGCCATTTACCCTGTGGATTCTATAACACGGACTGCCTTGTAATGCTATCAACAGATTTTCTCAGTGTATGCATCACCAGCGACTTCTACCCATCTCTTGTTCCCCTGGCACTTGTCTGGTTCTTGTCATCAGTTCCACATCAGTGATCTTGTCATACAATTTTAATCCTTCTATTCAACGCAAGCACCTATTTATGAAAGCCTGTAGCTTTTTGGTTGTTGTTTTTGATGTTTTCCACGTCTGAGAGCCATACATTAAAACTGGCTTGACATTTAGGTTGAAGATTCTGATGTTTATGTTGGACTTGACTTCATGATCTAGTATATACTATTTTTGTTTCTGTTGGCCATCATAGACATCCACACGGTGAAATCCGAGCAGGAGGGAGGATCTAAGTATTTGAAGCTTTATGTTGAACTAAACTAAGCAACAAATCTATTTAGGAAGAAATTCAATTAGCTACATAAATTGATAATGACAGACATTTATTAGT
Source organism: Oreohelix idahoensis (assembly GCA_024509875.1). NCBI lineage: Eukaryota > Metazoa > Mollusca > Gastropoda > Stylommatophora > Oreohelicidae > Oreohelix > Oreohelix idahoensis. The sequence goes on along the minus strand of JAMPIV010022942.1, from coordinate 42,358 downwards.
TCTTGGAAACTTTTTCAAACCATTCTGGCATAACTTTTCAAACCGTTTGGGATATCCAATCTCCGTAAATTACAGAAATAATTGAAGTATCCATTTGTATTTACATTATGTGTACAAAAATATTGGCGTTATGAAATCGTTGGGAGTGGTGGGGGAAGAGAGAACCACATTCCAGTGCTGATACCATATTCTGTTTCCGCCTCTGTTTACAGCAATTGGATTCACAAGCCTTTCTTTTATCCAGTTTTGTGTTGACAGTGGAATAGATTGGTCAGATAATGTCGGGCGTACACAGCTATTTTTGCTGCAAGTTTCAAGAATAGCTCATGTGAATGCGCAGTTGGGACTTCTGTATTGTTTGTTGATTTTATTGCATCTGCAAGGAACAGACACAATGAAAAAAAAAAAAACCGGGTTATTTTTCGTAATCTTATAAATTATACGGAAAATTTTCGTTCTCTGATTCTCCATTTCTTTAACCAACCAGCTCACGTCACGTGCCCTCGAAAGATCAAGAACATAAATGATCACCCGGAAAAAGCCGGAGGTAACAGCAAGGAAGCCTGACATTTTTATTGCATTTCCTTACGTAAAGAGTCGTTCGTATGGTTGTGCAATACATCTACAAGCTACATATATCTATCAAATACGACTGCAGACTGAGTACATCACCCTAAACTCACTTCGTTCTTTATGTATGCATGTTGTTAACGTTTTTAACGCGCCCGAATAGGTCCCTGCAAAAATCGCTACTAATTTTCTGTTGTTTCTTCGTCCTTCGTCTGTCTATCGCAAGAAACAACCCAAGTACGACTAGACTGATTACGATAAATGTTCCCATTTAAGATTCGGCAAAAATTTGGCAATCACATTCAGATCTGATCTAAATCGGGATAAGAATTAAGTGCACTTTACTTGAATCATCATCTCAACCCGTAACCCGTCATGGGTCGTAGGGGTGCCATGGTTGAAGCATCAGCAGACAGGGTCCTCCACTGCTCTCTATCACCTCTACGATTGGTCCCTTGAAAACAACGACCTAAATTACGAGGCTACGTTGATTTCAGAATTGATCAGCTAGTTTCTTTTTTCATCCTCGTTTTAAATAACGATTTTTGCAGCAATTTTTAGAAGTCACATGAATTCAAGCAACATAGAGAATGCATTGTGTTCCGGCTAGAACGCTTAACATCTGTGGCATCTTAAACAGTGTCCTAGCTTGAACATCGTTTGTGGAGCCAGATACTGGGAATGGAATCTTTTAATGACTAACAATCAACAAAGCTAACTCAAAATTGTTTATGTTACGTCAGCGTGCACATTTTTTCTTGTTGTACGAATGCATTGGCACGCTTTAGTTCATGAACCTGGCGAAGGAATTAGCTTAAGACAGTTAAGTGAACGAACAGTAGACTATTCCCGTCACCTAAATACAGCATTTATAGACCAGGAGAAAGTTTTGGATAGTGGACAGGAATAAACTTTAATCAATATTAGAAGACTACGGAATACAGGGCAGCTATTACATAACGTGACAGCTTTGTACCATACATACAGAAGTGTTGTAATAACAACTGATCTATTAACAAATACATTTGATATAATCACAATTCGACAAGGCTGTATGCTATCATCACCACTGTTCAACATGTGAATGGACAAAATAACATCAGAAGCAAACCTGGAAGACGAAATAAACCCAGAAAATGAGGAATACAACCCACTGTTATTATTATTATTAGTTGTGTGCAGATGACCAAAATTTAATGTACGGAGATGAAATAAAGAGCATGATCTGTCTGCACCGTGAATAATACTCCGTACAGATATTCATGGGGTCTCCTTATACCATGAACCAGTGCCAGACATTCTCTTTCCACTGTGGAATAGTTACGTTCGGCTTTATTCAATTTACGACTGCCGTATGCCACTGGGAATAGCTGGTTCGGATCATCGTCGCCTGCTTGAAGCAAAGTTGACCCGATGCCTTGACCCGATGAGTCGACCCGTAATATAAAGGGTTTGGTATTGTCAGGTAATCGTAAAATTAGATATTCAGACAGCTGTTCCTTTAGCGTGACGTAAGCGTCTTCGCACTTCGAATCCCAGATAATTCTCTCAGGTCGCCCCTTCTTTGTAAGGTCAGTAAGGGGTGCTGTCAAACCATTGAAGTTTTTGATAAATTTCTGGTAATAATCACACAGTGATAGGAACGATGGTGTTTCTTTCTTCGTTCTTGGCCTTTTTGCTGCCCGTATCTTCTCTACGTTCTTAGCAACTGGCCACATGGAACTGTGAGCAATGGTATGCCCCAGGAAGTCCAGCTTTTCGAAGCCGATTAAACATTTGCTAGGTCTAGCTGTGAGACCAGTTTCCTGTAGTTTCCTGAGGAGCATAGCAACCGTAGCAATGTGTTCTTCGTAGGTATCCGTTGCAACTAGTATATCGTCCATAAAGTTGTGTATATGTGGACTGTGCAATGGTTCTAAAAGCTTTTTCATCATCCTTGTGAAGACTCCTGTTGCGTTGTGTAACCTGAATGGCATCACGTTGAACGTATAGTGTCCTTCACTGGTGCTGAAAGCTAGCAAACGCTTAGTTTCCTCCTTGACTGGTATTTGATAATAACCTTTACTCAGGTCAATCTTGGAGAAAATCCGTGCCTTGCTTAGCTTGCTGAACAGCTCAGAAGCGCTCTGTAGAGGCTCCGGTTGGAATTCCGTTACAGTGTTAAGTAGACGGTAATTGATGCACAGCCGAACCTTCTTATTGGGCTTCTGTAACAGCACTACGCTCGCACTATAAGGAGATGTAGACTCGCTAATAATTCCTGCTTGACGTAGCCTGTCTATTTCTTCCCGTAGCGTATCAGCTTTAGCATACGGAATAGGGTAAACTCTGGTTCGAACTCTAAGAGATGTGTTCGACCAGGTATATCCGTTAAAACTGCTGTGTACTGATTCAGTAGCGCCCTCGTTTCTGTCTGTTGTGCTTCAGAGAGAGTGTCACCGAATTTTACATCTTTGAAAGATTCCGTTTGTTGCAATGGATATTCCAGCTGACTGACAGCTGTAAGGCCAATTGTTGAGTAGTGATTCGCCTATCAGTAAGAATAATGCCCTCATCGCATTTCAACATTTCTGCGTTGGTGGCTGTGGCAGGACGTCAACAGCGCGGCCGATCAAGCAGCTCCGTATCTCCACTTCCTGATTCTTTGATTCTCTGAACCCAGCGACTGATTGTACTCCTGTCGACTGCAAAACTTCCATACACATCACATAGATGCTTGTGAATATTCACAACAGTTTCCTTCTCTGCAACGAGAAATTCTATCCCAATTCGCTGTTTATAACGCAAGTTGCTAACACGCTCCAGTTCAACGGTTTAGGGCAGCCGTATTATTTGGCCGGTTGCGGTGCAATTTAGTGCACACAATTGGCACATGCCATATTTGAAGTGTGCAAAATTTCATGTTTCTATCTTCATTATTAGCTGAGAAAAACGATGTGGTGCATTACTTTCTGAACGCCCCTCGTATTAAGTCAATAACAATCACACACACCTATGCACATGTAGGAGTCAGGAAACGTTGTAACTCCAAATAACGTTCTACACTGTTTATTAACTATACAGTCACGAATACACCATAAACGGCACACTGTCACAGGTTACAGTTCACGAGCAAATTATGATACATCAAGTAAGCACCAATCCGTAGGTAATTGAGTGTATAATCCAATAGTATATAATCATCAAAAACAGTTCATAACAGATCATCCGTCCTCAGTACTAGTACAAAAAATCTCCAGCACAAAGGCTGCAGAGCATAGCAGCTAATAATCATAAACTTCGTGACCAAATTCTCCATACAAGAAAGGGAACTGCATATGTCGCAGTTTTTAATAATACATATATATATATATATATATATATATATATATATATATATATATATATATATATATATATATATATATATATATATATATATATATATATATATATATATATATGTATATATATATATATATATATATATATATATATATATATATATATATATATAGTCTGAATCAACATACTCTGAGGCCTGAAACAGTACATCTCATGGGAGAAAGAACATTCCCTTTTAACAATCTGTCGAACTTCAAAAATATCCCTCATCGAAGATATGAATATCTAATGGCCTACAATCCATGGCCTGAAAGTCTTCAATAACGTACGTTCTGCAGTATATAAATAAGCCGCATATCCATGGCTTTAGGAAATATACTAGGAAGTATCAAATATCCCTTTCACGCCAAAAAATATCTTATTCCGGGACACACTGACGAAAACGGTCAAACATCCATCATCGGAGCTCTGCCCGTATCAACTGTCACGAAAAATTCCCCCGCTCAAAAAACAGCTCAGTACAAATCCATCCCCGCGCGAATTCGACCCGGGATGTTAGTAGCGTTCACCCGCCTTCTAACACTTTCTGTACCTCGAACATTTGAGTAGATTCTCTATCATATATTTTAAAAACAAACTAAGCGTGTTTACAAAGGTGATTACAAAAATCCGACCTGTACATACAAGTCTTTTTAACGTTTAACTCCCCTTCATTAAAATATGACTTTAACAACGTCATACCTAGATACTCATCTCACAGCGACCGCTTTCATGTATCTCTTGCATTCAGTTGAGGTACGACATGGTGTGATAAAAATCCGGTACTAATAATAAGCTGCCGCGATAAAAATCGCATCATGAAGTGGCCTCAACACTCATATTAGAAGAAAAGTATCCACTTTCGTCAATCATGTTATGAGAAGAAGAAACCTGGAGTATATCGTAACAACAGGAAAGATAGAAAGAAAAAGACAAAGAGGACGACAAAGATAGAAGATACTGGACAGTTTGACATCTTAGCATAGAAATAAGTCAACAACATAATTGAAAATAATACTGTAGACAGGAAGATGTGCAGAAGCATGATCGCCTACGCCACCAGGCATGGTATTGGAAGAAGAAGAAAAAGTAGTAGAAGTAACCTTGCAAGTTCGTCATACTGTGCGATTTTTTAAATTTCTTCTATTCTCAGTTTATTCCTACGCCTTGGTTGTTCTTATATAGCCTGTCTCTGAAATAGTTCTTGTTTCATTTGTTTTAAAGATTTCATTAATTTCCTGCATTTTAGCTCCCAGATCTTTAGCATATTCATACCAAGTATTCATGTCCTGTGCTGTCCGCTAAAGGTCTTTTCATGTCTTCTTTGGCCTTTCATTTGTCTCCAATTTCTCTTCTCCGTGTGTTTTTCTGTCTTTCTCTCTCTTCCGCTTTTATCCTGCGAAGTCCAGAACAATGACTGCCTTGTAAAGCTATCAACAGGATTCCGGAGTATAGCACGGTTTTCTTCACTAAGGAAGATGTCAGTGGAACAAGAGAACAAGACATTGATTACCCAACCAGGCATCTTGGAAATAACTTTTTTTTAAAGGTGGGGGGGGGGGGGGGGGGGGGGTTGAGGATAATTTCATGAGACCACGAAAATATTTTTGATTGAAGTTTTTATGTTTACCAAGAAATTGACAATAAAATAGTTAGAAATCACGCTGAAGCTATTACGTGCATTCAGTGATGCTTGGCATAATTTTACCCAATGGTAGAGTCGATTTAATTTGTTATTTTTGTAAATCTTATGGCAGTCTGGGTGGATTTAATGTTGTCTGGAGAAACTATTTTTAGCGCTCGTTTGAATTGACGTCTGAAGAGAAAGCCACCTGCGCAAAGAAAGTATCCAGATTCCCTGGTCTGGCGTCTGCTTGTATTATTTAAAAAAAAAAAAAATTGTTTTTTTTCTTTCTCCCCGCGTATTAGTGCTAACAAAGTTTGCCATTTTGTGGCACGTGGTTTTGTATCATGTTCCGGTGTTGGAAGTTTGCCTAAAACCGATGAAAATCCTGGTGCTAGTTCATGTTAGTGTAAAAAAATCAGACCTTAAGGTCTTTCGTATTTGGACATACGCCCTAATATAACCGACTAGGCTGAAAGGCACGCGCCTCGCCAAAACGAGGCAAACTTTCATTTTTTTTTTTTTTTTAAATTCAAATCAGTGTCGCGTGTGAAAACTTTATATATCTCTTCTATGGGTTTACTTTCCCTTTTTTTCTTTTTTTCAGCACTATCCTGTTTCCTTTAATGTATTTCATCAAGTTATTGTTTCTGCTGCCATAATATTAGTAATTAGGATAAACAAGGCGCTTTGTTCCCAGTGAAACTTGGAACAATAACTTTCGTTCTGTATTTATATTTGTTAACCCTGTTGCACTTATATTTGTTAACCCTGTTGCACTTATATTTGTTAACCCTGTTGCACTTATATTTGTTAACCCTGTTGCACTTATATTTGTTAACCCTGTTGCACTTATATTTGTTAACCCTGTATAATACCCGGCGTGTCCCATTAGACAAAGAAAGAACGAGATTATTGCTTCCTCAAGCATGTCATTAGAAACAACTATTGTTAGGGTGTACGTAATGTAAAAAGTTCTGTATAAACCACCGCAGCCAAAAATGTATGAATGTGTTGGTACAGGTATCCTATACTGTGGCTCGGTGCACCATCTAAAGATAGAAAAAATATAAACGAATGAACGAACTTATTTATATTTGAGACAGTTTTCTTTAGCTTTTCTCATCAGGTTCTTGATACTTCAGCTTCGAGTTCTACCCATCTTCAGGTTCTCTTTCGCTTTTCTCATTTCCAGTCTATTCCAGTTGGGGTCACATCTGGTTGGTTGTACTTGAGGGTTTGTACTGTCCTTCTGTTTCCTCTCTTTAATCTACACTTTTATTGATAGTCTCCTGAATCTCTTTCCTGGCTTTGTGTTTAATGTTACAACTTTCAGCTGCCGGGTTAGTCTAATTTTATTCAAAGATTTACTGTCTAATGTCCTTTTTTTTTTTTTTTTAAACAGGTAATATCTTTCATACAGGCTGGACCACACCCTGAGAACCAAGGCAAGGGTATTTATTCAAGGTTGCCCACATTATGGAGGAAATATTTTCTTTACTGTTTTAACTTACCATTTTAAAAATCTTCGGGACAAAAGTAAGTGCTAAGGACATTCAGACATCTTTCATACAGACTGGAGAACGCCGTGAGCGCCATAACAAGGTTATTCATTTTCTTCTTCTTCTTCTTCCTCATTCGCCTTCAGACCTCCACATTTATGACTCCAATAAAGGCAGTAGTCAACCAATGGTTCCCGACATCAAGGTTGTCCATATTAGGCAATTTTCTCGTCTGTTAAACTAAATTTAAAATTTTTTTAAAATTCTTCTGGACAGAAGTAAGTGCTGAGAACATTCAGAAAAGGACTAAATTCCTGTGGTCTGAGTGACAGGGACCAAAAATTCTGGAGAAATAAATATCTAGTCACATAAACGACAGGTGATGTCAGACGAGCGTTGATAAAACTCAGGCCGCCAGATGTCATGAGAATTTGATTGTGAAACTAATCGCGTCTAGTTTTGTGTGGGACATTTAAGTGTAAAGGTCAAGGTGACTTTTGAAGGAATGACGTGCCATGGAGGACAGGGGACATAAACTCAACGGAAGTTGCAGAGACATCAACATTGCGGTTCTCGGGGCCAAAAATGTCGGGAAATCAGGTTAGCAATTGTTTGACTACTTGCGTGGTTCATTTCTTTTACATCATCTTTTGTTTTTTGTTATTGCTGTTTTCTAATCTGCCAGTATTATTGTTGGCCCACTTACAGACAGCTGACGTCAAAGTATATCTTGTGCTCTTGAAGTGGTGACTTCTGTGTCAATTTATTTTGTATGATGAAGTTGCCATCCACATGAGCAGTCTCAAATTAATTGTCTCACGAGATATGACTGATAAAGCAGCGGGCGCAACCTTCCATCGTGTTTTTAAATACCACGGTTGATGGATGGTTGACTGGTTGGTAACTATAAAAAAACCATAGAAATCAGCACTAAAGGTCTATTATATTTGGATATGCACCCTAATATAACAGCCTTGGTTGAACGGCACGCGCTTCGCCAAAACGAGGCAAAATTATATATATATATATATATATATATATATATATATATATATATATATATATATATATATATATATATATATATATATATATATATATATATATATATATATATATTTATATATATATATATATAAAGACTGGTTGGTAGAAAACAAGATCGGTTGACTGATTGCTTGATAACAAGATTGGTTCACTTGAGAAGGTCAATGTGGCACCAACGCGTGCAACCTTTCCTTAGAGAATTTGCTGCAGGAACAATAATAATACATTACTATATTACATTTCTACCATCCCGTGCATCTGAGAGGTAGAGTAGTGAAGTTACAGAAATCTATATATATATATATATATATATATATATATATATATATATATATATATATATATATATATATATATATATATATATATATATATATATATATATATATATATATATATATATATATATATATATATATATATATATATATATATATATATATATATATATATATATATATATATATGTGTGTGTGTGTGTGTGTGTGTGTTTGTGTGTGTGTGTGTGTGTAGAGAGAGAGAGAGAGAGAGAGAGAGAGAGAGAGAGAGAGAGAGAGAGAGAGAGAGAGAGAGAGAGAGAGAGAGAGAGAGAGAGAGAGAGAGAGAGAGAGGAGACAGACAGACAGACAGAAACAGACAGAGACAAATAGCAGGAGAAATTCGAAAAGAGCGTTCAGTTGTAATACTCCGAAAACGTACCGCTAGCGGTATTAGATTATTTATATCTTGTAGCGAACTGAAATTAGAGTTATCAAGTCTCACGGTTTGCCTCCCCTTAGCTCTGCAGTAGTGGTCCAACAGTGACCAAAACTCAAGAGTAACTAATTTGGGTCTTCAAAGCTGTCTACCTTTCCACAAGATTACTCTTGGCAGAGTTGTAGGTAGACGGATAATGATGCTTCCACCCCAAGTTAGTGTTCACAGAATATTCAGAAAATCGAAAACAATGCTGAAAGTTGCTTAGCAATGTTAGCTCTAGTATCTGCCATCAACTTTTGTGAATGATTTGGTTATCTTATAATTCGTTAGCTTGTTAAGCCCGCAGCTTGTTTAATCCAGCAAGATTCCTCTGATTATTATTATTGTTAATATTATTATTGTTAGTGGCTTTTCATGTGTAGATAGAACTATATATATTAAAATCAGGACTCACACATGTACCTTACGCTCTGTAATCATTAGCTCGACTATGGATTTATCAAAATCAACAAATACCAATTTTAATGATCAGTCGCTTTTGGAACAAATGTAAATAAATATAAATTAGTAATTCTTAGAGATAATTATTATCATTGACTGGCTATCAGTTATAGAAATAAAGTCAGTTTTTCTGGCCTGCTGGAACTATGACATATCTTTCCAAATTCCTGAATTGCTGGTGCTGCTGGTTCCGTCAATTCGTCTCTGTGTCGAGTGCACGTTTCCAGATGTCTAGACGTTACCGCTCCTGGCCCAGGCAAGGATCTTCAAGTGTCGATCTCAGGCTACAGACTAGTAGGACAGCTGGTATCGTTCGTAAAGTAGTACCGCAACTGGCCTTTCTGATCCGTACCACCAATATTTCTAATCTATTGTTCTGACGAATTGAAAAGGATGACTCCAATCTTGTACAAACATCGACGATAGCCTTTCACCTGGAGTTCATGTGAGATCGTCGCGTTTTTTCTGTGACTTAATTAATCCCTCAGGGATGGACCGTCGAATTGAAGTGAATTGCAGTGTGAAAGTTATATAAAAATTGATCTTCGGATGAGTTTCCTGTGTTGACAGAAATTGGCCAAGTTAGGGCAGGAGAGAGAGAGAAATATCAAAATTTCGCACGCACATAAAGGTAATGCAATACTGCCGGAGTGGACATTAGAGCGCACAAACTGTTTTATGACATCAAGTGTTCCATGTATTCTTCATTACCCTACGCTGCAAAAAATATGAAATGAACAAGCGATTGGAAAACAGAGTTGAAGCCTTCAGAATATGGATAATATAGAATAACGAGGCGCATCCCACCGAAACAGAAGAAAGCAACGACGTCTTAGAAATACCAAGACTTAAAGAAGTAAAAACAAGACAAATAAAATACTTTGGACCTATAAATAGACACTTCACGTTTTCAAAACCATAATATACGGAAAAGTAGACGGAAAAAAAGCAAGAGAACATGAAAGCGCCGAAGTGTGAAGATGACATCAAATGATGGACAAAAAATATCCATTCAGCGTGGACCATCAAGGCTGAAGATTATCGCGGGATTGCCTCCCTTGCTCTGCAGTAATGGCCCAACAATGACTACAATTTAGAGTATACAATGAGGGTATTTAAAGGTACCTACCTTCGCTCAAGATTACCATTGGCAGAGTTGGAAATAGAAAGATTGTGCTTCTATTTTAGGGAGTCTTCGTGGGAAATTTCAGAAATCAAGCACATCGCTGAATTAAGCTAGGATGTCGTTAACTTTGTATCTGTCCGCCCCTTCTATGGAGATAAGATATATTAGCTCGTTTCTGAACACCCAACTGAATTATTCACAAAAATATTACTTAAGTAGCTCTGTTGTATATATATATATTTAAGATAACTGATCACACGTGTGCACTTCTTTCTGTAGTACGAGGGGCGTTCAGAAAGTAATGCACCACATCGTTTTTCTCAGCAATAATGAAGATAGAAGCATAAAATTTTGCACACTTCAAATATGGCATGTGCCAATTGTGTGCACTAAATTGCACTGCAACCGGCCAAATAATATGGCTGCCCTAAACCGTTGAAATGGAGCGTGTTAGCAACTTGCGTTGTAAACAGCGAATTGTGATATAATTTTTCGTTGCAGAGAAGGAAACTGTTGTGAATATTCACAAGCGTCTATGTGATGGATATGGAAGTTTTGCAGTCGACAGGAGTACAGTCAGTCACTGGATTCAGAGAATCAAAGAATCAGGAAGTGGAGATACAGAGCTGCTTGATCGGCCGCGCTGTGGACGTCCTGCCACAGCCACCAACGCAGAAATGTTGAAATATGCTGAGGGCATTATTCTTACTGATTGGCGAATCACTACTCAACAATTGGCCTTACAGCTGTCAGTCAGCATTGGTAGTGCAAATGCAGTTATAAAAACTCTCGGATTTTCTAAGGTTTGCACAAGATGGGTTCCTCGAAGTCTCACAAATGGCCACCGATTGCAAAGGAAAGCAATTTCTTCTGAATTGTTGGAGCGTTTCAATGCTGATTCAGAGAACTGTTTGGCTAAGATCGTTACAGGTGACGAAACCTGGGCACATCATTTTGAACCTGAGACAAAAAGACAGTCAATGGAGTGGCGTCATCCGCAATCACTACGAAGAAAGAAATTCAAGACAATTCCTTTAGCTGGAAAGGTCATGATCATTGTCTTTTGGGATATTGAAGGTGTGATTCTTGTGGACGTTATACCAAGAGGAGAGACAATCAATTCGCAAGCTTACATTAAGACATTGAAAAAACTCAATCAACGTTTTCGCAGAGTTCGGCCGCACAAGAATCCAGCAGACCTGCTTCTCCTTCACGACAATGCGCGCCCTCACACAAGTCTGGCAACACGGGAAGCAATCACCAAATTGGGTTGGACTGTACTACCCCATCCACCCTATAGTCCCGATTTGGCACCCTCTGATTTTCATCTATTTGGTCCACTTAAAGATGCACTCCGTGGGACAAGGTTTGAAGATGAGGAAGGAGTGATTCATGCAGCGAAGAAATGGCTACATGATCAAGACAAAATCTGGTACGGGCTAGGAATACATGCACGTGTTTAGCGCTGGCATAAAGCCGTACAAGTTGATGGGGATTATGTTGAATAATACCGATGTTTACATGACATATCCATGTATGTTGTGTATAAATTTCATGCTTTTTGAATAAACAGCTCCTGAGAAAAACGATGTGGTGCATTACTTTCTGAACGCCCCTCGTAGTTAAATCAACTATTAATTTGTAAATACATATAGCAAATTTAATAATCAATTATTGTTTAACACTAGTAAATAAATAAGTGATGTGAGTGAATTTACACCATTTAGTTTTTCCTCATCGAAAACTGGTGATGGTGTTTTGAATTGGTTGTGAGATTTTTGCTATGATCTGGTTAAAACAACTTAACTAGCCAGTTGTTGAAACTGGTTTGCTGACTGATCCGTCAATTATTGACTTCTGTGGTGAGGACACGTACCAGCCATAGTTGCAGGGGTAACCGCTAGAACGTCACGATCTTCACAACCTGTCTAAAGTAGGCAACTATCATAGACCACAAGCTCTTGATCCTGTCACGGATTGCCTCCCCTTAGCTCTGCAGTAGTGGTCCACCAATGGCCAATACTCAAGAGTTTCTTATATGGGTCTGCAGAGGTGTCTACATTCGTACAAGATTACTCTTGGCAGAGTTGTAGATATAAGGATAATGACGCTTCTATCTCAAGGTAGTAATGATATTTTCAGAAGTCAAGAATAATGCTGCATAGGGCAGAGCACTATTAACTTATATCGGATCCGTCGCATTTTGTGAAGAATTAACTCTTAGTATACGAGCGGCCTTCTAGAGAGGCCGATGATCAATCCCCGTCAATAGCGAAAGTTTATAGCTGAATGCATGTTTAAAACCACTGAACAATTTAGTTACGTGCATGATATACGGGTTTCATTTCTTCACATTTTGATATATAACACTTATGTTATCTTTATAAATAAATTATTTATTGCAAAATCTGTAATGGTAGTCATGAAAGGCCGCTCGTATACTAAGAGTTAAGCAATGGCTTTAGTCCGTTCAAACCCCCAGCTGGTGTTCTCTTCTTCTTTGATCCATAACCGCCAACCGTCAAAGCAGTCAGCGGCCATCACGCCTGGTGGCGTCTTGTAGGGCAGCAACAAATTGATTCCACTTTGCTCGGTCGGCGGCCATCCTTCGTACAGTGCCCCAACTGTGGTTCATTCTTTGCATCTCAGCTTCCACAGTTCTCCGCCAAGTTGTTTTTGGTCGGCCTCTCTTTCGCTTTCCCTCGGGGGTCCATAGCATAGCTGTTCTTGCGATGGTATCAGGGTCCCTTCTGAGGACATGGCCAACCCAACTGCAGCGTCTGCCAGCTATGATGGTGTGCATGTCCTCCTGGTTACTCCGAATAAGTAGTTCTTGGTTGCTGATGGTGTTTGGCCAAAAGATTCGGAGAATTTTCCTTAGGCAGATTGTGTGGAAGGAGGACAGTTTCGACATTTCCTTCTCTGTTACTCTCCAACATTCCGCACCATAGAGAAGCACAGAAAGTACGCAGCTCTCATACAGTCTTAATTTGGTGTTTGTGCTGTACTGGGAAGACTTCCAAATGTTGTTGAGAATAGCAAAGGCTGTTCTCGCTTTATTCATTCTGTTGTTAATGTCCTTGCTTGTTCCGCCGTCAGGTGTTACTATGCTTCCTAGGTAAGTAAATGTGTCTGTCTGTTCTAACTTCTGGTTCCTTACTGTAATTGGCTCAGGATTGCCCACATTTAGTGTCATGACCTCTGTCTTCTTCAGATTGATGTTCAGGCCAACCTGCTGGCCATACTTATTCAGTCTATCAGTTTTGTCTTGAATGTGTTGGTGTGAATGCGCGAGCAGTGCAATGTCATCTGCATATTCCAAATCTTCCAGTGTAGAAAACGTTGTCCATCTAATTCCTCTTGGACTGCCCTCTGTTGTCTGGCGCATCACCCAATCTATGACTGTCAAAAATAATGTTGTTGATAAGGGGCATCCCTGTCGTACTCCTGTTTTCACTTCGAAAGTTACATTACTCGATCCAACACTGCACGTAAAGTTAGAATAGAGGCTTTTTATAATGGAAACAATGCGGCTGGGAATTCCATAAGCCCTCAGAATTTTCCATAGGCTGTCCCTGTGTATGCTGTCGAAAGCCTTTTCAAAATCAACAAAGTTAATGTACAGCTGTCTCTGCCATTCTGAGCACTGCTCTATAATGTTCCTGAGGGCAAATATATGATCTGCACATCTTCTATTCTTTCTGAAGCCCGCTTGTTCTTTCCTCAGTTTATGGTCAACTGCTTTTGAAATTCTCTGGATGATTATCCTGCCTAGTATTTTGCTGGGAACTGAGAGGAGGGTAATTCCTCTCCAGTTGTTGCAGTCTGCAAGGTCGCCCTTCTTGGGCAATTTGACAATTGTTCCTTTACTCCACTCTGTTGGTGTTGTCTCAGTTTCCCAGACTTGTGCAAATAGTGGTTCTAATAGTTCTGCAGCTAGTTCAGGGTCTGTCTTGAATAGCTCAGCATTCAGATTGTCGTGACCAGGCGCTTTTCCATTTTTTAGCCCTTTGATAGCTGTGATAATTTCTTCTTTTCGTGGAATGTCTGTATTTACGTCTAAGTCACTTTCAGCCTCAGGAACATTCAGCTGAGTCTCTGGTGGTTCCTTATTCAGTGTTTCTCTGAAGTGCTCTGCCCACCTTGTTTCCTGCCCCTGTGCTGTGGTGATGAGATTTCCTTGCTTGTCTCTTACTAACGTTATGTTGTTTGCACCTCGTTTTCCACTGATAGCTTTAGTTATTTTATAAACTGTGCTTTGTTCATTTCTCAGTGCTGCCTCTTCTGCCTGTCTTGCAAGGTCATCCAGAAATGTCCTTTTGTTAGCACGGGTTTGACGTTTTACTTCCTTGTCCAGCTGACTGTACTGTTCACTATATATTGCCTTTAACCTGGGAGACTTAGCTTCTGTTTTCTTCCTTTTCATTTCCTTTCTCTTCGCTATGGTGTTTAGCGTTTCTGGTGTTATCCAGTCTTGGCTCTTTCTTTCCTGGAATCCCAAGCATGACTTGTTGCTTTCTTTATATATTGTTGAGATGGTGTTGAATTTCTGGTCCACATCGTCGGTCTCTGTTCTTTCCTGGCTTTTGGTAATCAGATATCGTCTCTTTACGTCGACCACAAACGCTTTTCTGGTGAGGGGGTCCTTAAGTTTCGTGATGTTGTATCTTTTCTGTTTGACTGCAACTGGTCCAGCAGCTCTGAGTTTCACCTTCAGTCTTGCTACTACTAGGTGATGATCACTTCCCACATCTGCGCCTCTTCTTACTTTCACGTCTTGTAGTGCATGTCTCCATCTGCCATTGATCATTATGTGATCTATCTGGTTTTTGTCTCGTCCGTTTGGTGATTCCCATGTTAACTTGTGCACTTCTTTGTGTTGAAAAAGTGTTCCTCCGATGACCAGGTTGTTAATACTGCAGAAGCTTATTAATTTGTCCCCATTCTCATTTACTGTTCCACTGCCGCATTTCCCCATTACTCTTTCGTTATAATTATTGTGTGTTCCAACTTTCGCATTTAGGTCTCCCATTACTATAATAAGATCGTACCTGGGTACAGTTTCCATTTCCTTTTGTACCTGTTGATAGAACTCGTCCTTGATCTCTTCGTCACTGTCATTTGTTGGTGCATAACATTGTATAATTGTGGTTTTGGTGAATCTCCCTCTCAGTCTTGCTCTTATTAGTCTGTTGTTAATGGGTTTCCATTCCAGTAGAGACCTTTCCATTCCTTTCTTAAGGATAATGGCTACACCTTCGTTTGTTGACCGTCCTCTCTACCAGAATAAAGTACTGTTTCCCCTGTAGCTGTTTGTTACTATATGGTATTTTGCCATCACTGATACAACTATGTTTGACGTTACTACTGATACGTCTGTTATTGGTCAACCATTGATAATTACTCACTTAATAGTTTAATGGCTATTTATGGTCATGCGTGACTATAATCACGCCTACTGTTCTCCTACCGTGTTAAATGTTGTAGTGAGTGTGCGTGGTGCATTCACACGCCACAGATACACACATCAGAGGCATGGAATGGCGTAACGGCAGGTGTACTGTTAATGATGTTTTATTTACACCACAACACGTTCATGAAATACACAGAATACACAGTCACAATTAAGTACAAGTCATAGCAATACAATAATACAGTACTCCAGTCACATCTCCACTTCTCATAATCATGAGCGCTATATAATATTACTACTGTTCTCTCAGCAACGGTCGGCATCCCCGTGCTAATATAATAATATTAATACTGGATCCTCTCAGCAACGGTCGGCATCACCGTGCTTATATAATGAATTCCTCAAATATGCCTCATCAAAGACGCTCTCAACATTGGCGCTCTAATGTAAATAATAAATGGCCGTCTAGCAACGGTCGGCATCCCCGTGCTAATATAATGATATTAATACTGGATCCTCTCAGCAACGGTCGGCATCACCGTGCTTATATAATGAATTCCTCAAATATGCCTAGCAACGGTCGGCATCCCCGTGCTTACTTACTTACTTAGTCGTTCCCCTTCTACCGTGAGGTGTAGAGGTTTGGAAGAGAGAGCGCCAGACCATTCCATCAGCTGTCTTCCTCCTGGCCCGGCCCCATTCCAGCCCTCGGTCCCCCAAAGATTGTCTAATGTTGTCCTCCCAGCGAACTCTGGGTCGTCCTGGAGGTCTGGATCCCTGGCTCCCTGCCTCCCATGCCCGTCGTGGTAGCCGATCCTCTCCCACTCTGCAGACACGGCCAAACCATCTTAGCTGGGACTGTTCTATCTGGGTCTGCAGCGGGTGGGACTTCAGGCCCTGACGTATCGTCTGGCCGCGGACCATGTTTCCTCTTGCCACCTCAACCACTCTCCTCAGATACCTCATTTCTGAGGTTTGGATCTGGCCCCCGTGGGCTGCAGTCACCGCCCACGACTCGCATCCATATGTCAAAACTGGGACACAGGTGGAGCGGCATACAGCCACCCTCGCCCTCTTACCAACCTCTCTCTTGCCGAGGAATCCACGATCCATGGCCTGAAAAAGTCTCCCAGCCGCTGCTTTTCGAGTGGCCAACCCCTCCCTGATGCCTCCCCTCCGGTCCACAACAGCTCCGAGATATTTAAAGCGGTCGACCTGCTCCAGGACCCGTTCTCCCAACTTAATCTGATGTTTTCTTTCCTCTCGCGATATCACCATGGACCTTGTTCCAGAGCTGCCCATGACCATCCCTCTCCTCTCCAGCTCCCCCCTCCAGACCTGCAGGCCGGACCGGAGATGCGCCTCTGATCTAGCAATCAGGGCAACATCATCAGCAAATGCCAGCTCCGAAATACAGACCTGTCTCATCTTCCAGTACCCCACTGAACACTTTCCCGTTCTCTCCCCACATGCCCTGACGACATCGTCCACGAGGAGTATGAAAAGACAAGGTGACAGGATATCACCCTGTCCTACACCAGTGGTGGTCCCGAACTCCTCTGACTCACGGCCTGCTGTCCCCACACAATTTCCGCAAGACCTGCAGAAGCTCTGCATAGCATGAATCAGAGGCGCTGGAATATTCTTCCCTGCCAAACAGTCCCAAAGTTTGCCCCAGGGGACTCTGCCAAACGCCCCCTCCAGATCTATGAAACAAAGATGGATCTCACTCCTATACTCAAGGGCCCCCTCACTCAGCTGTCTGAGCGTGAAGACCAGGTCCTGAGCACCTCGGTCCGCCCGGAATCCGCACCGGACCCCATCCAACTGTGGCCCAGCCAGGCGTCGGAGTCTCTGCCCCAGGACTCTAGAGCAGACTCTACCAGGGACACCGAGAAGGGACATGCCCCCACGGTTTCCACATCGTCGATTGTCACCCCTCTTGAAAATTGGTGCCACGATGGCAATCTCCCAATCCCCCGGCATGGTCCCGTTGCACCACGCTGCCCGCAGGACCCCCAAGAGCAATAGGTCGCCTGATGCTCCCATGTACCCAACCATTTCTGGTGTTATACCATCATGCCCTGCTGCTTTGCCCATCTTGATTTTCTCTAGTGCTGCCCTCAGTTCTTCCATCTTTATGTCATCTTCACCATCATTGGTTTTCTCTTCTGTGCTAGTGGTTATCATTTCTGTTGCTTCACCATGCTCACCATCCAGGAGTTCTGAGAAATATTCTTCCATCTTTCCATTACTTCCTTCGGGGCAGTAAGCAATTTGCCTTGCTTGTCCTTTATAAATTTGAGAGGGCATTGTTTTTCCTTCCTCATGTTCTTTAGGGTCTTATAGAACAATTTCTGGTTTTCTTGTGCATCTTTTTCTAGCTTTTCTCCAAATTCTTCCCAGGACTTCTGTTTTGCTGCTAGCACTTTGTTCTTTGCTTCTGTTCTGAGTATCACATATTCTCTATATTTTTCCATTTGTCCTGTTGTGTTTTTAGCTCCTAAGTATTGTTTCCATGCCATTTTCTTCTCTCTTATTTTCTCTTTGACTTCCTCTGTCCACCAAGGTGTCCTCTTTCTCTGGTTCCCAAGTCGGACTTCACCGCATGCTTCTGCAGCAGCTGTCTTTATGATATCCTTGAATTTATTCCAGACGGTTTCCAAGTCATCAGGTCGTTCTTCTGTGTTGCTCACTGCTGTAGCAATAAGCCCCTGATATCTGGTCTTAATTTCTGGCTCTCTCAGCTTGTAGGTCCTAATGCTCATTTCTCCTGCTCGTTTACTTGGTTTCTTGCGTGATGTTGGGCAGTTCCTAGGCTGAGCAACTCTTTCAGTTGTTCGTTTGATTGTTAGCAGGTAGTGATCACTTCCAATCTCTGGCCCCCTCCAGACTCCTGCATCTCGGACATATCCGAATGAGCTTCTCCGAACAATGGCATAGTCGATCACTGACTTCTCATTCTTGGTTGGTTCACATCTAGTGTATGCATGTATGCGCTTATGGGGGAACTTTGTGTTTGTAATGATCAGATTCTGCTCACTGCAGAATCTAAGGAGTCGCTTTCCATTGTCATTGAGAGTATCTTCTCCATATCTTCCGATAACGCCACCCCATCTAGCATGGTCATTTCCAACTCTGGCATTAAAATCTCCGAGCATGATAACTTCATCTAGGCAGTCATCCACTGTCCTTTGAAGCAGCTCGAAGAATTCCTCCTTGACCTCTGCTCTCTCATCCTCATTTGGCCCATACACTATGACCAGGTTGACTATGGTTTCTCCTTCTTTTAGTTTTACAACCATAATGCGCTCCGAGACAAAGTTCCATCCCTTGATACTATCTTTTTGATTTTGGGCCACAATGCAACCCACGCCCCCTTTAGCTCCTTCAGATATGGGTACACCACTGTAGAGCAACGTGTTGCCATCGAGATCCATGACTCCTTGTCCTTTTTTCTTCGTTTCTGTTATAGCCAGGATTTCTAGTTTTGCTTTCCTCATCTCTTCCACCAGCTCCTCTTCCTTCCCATTTATACTTCTTGTGTTCCAAGTTCCATAAGTCGTAGTCCGTAGTCCGTTCCAGTTCGTCGCCTTTAGAATCAGTCCGGTTTTCTCTCTTGTATTTCTCGTAATCATAGTTTAAGACAAACAGGTGATTGGCCTGTTGTGCCTTTGCATGGTGGAGGGCATCCCCGTGCTAATATAATGAATTCCTCAAATATGCCTCATCAAAGACGCTCTCAACATTGGCGCTCTAATGTAAATAATAAATGGCCTCTCCAACGATGCTTCCAACATCAGCATCACAATAAACGGACAATGGATCCCTTTTCCCAGCAACGGTTTATCCTCGCCGTGCTGACAATAATAAATTCCTCAAATATGCCTCATCAAAGACGCTCTCAACCTTGGCGCTTTAATGTATGTGTGGATCCTCTCAATGATAACGATGGCCTCTCAAATATGCTTCATCAAAGACGCTCTCAACCTTGGCGCTTTAATGTATGTGTGGATCCTCTCAATGATAACGATTGCCTCCTCAAATATCATATAGATCCGGTTAGCCAACGGACATCATCCTCGCCGTGCTAACTACATCAATGGTGAATACTTTCGGCAATTTCTCGCAAGACTGCACTCCCTGGCAATCTGCAGTAATCTCGCCTTCACTCATCTTGACATTTATATATTCAAACAAATGTCCTGGATCCTTACCTCATCAAAAATACTCACAAACACAATTCTCCAATAAACTCAAGAAATTATAGGCCTACACAAATAATATGGCCTTTATAACTTTTGCACTGCGCAGGCATTCTCAAAACACACACTGTAGAACCGACCTCTCCCGTCGGTACCCAAAAACAGACTGCTCTTAGTTCACACACTAGACCCGCCAAAAAAGACACGAGACTCGGTTGTTTAAAAAAACACAACTCAGTCTCGATAATTGCATGGGCTAGTCACACGAGCTTACTCACAGCTCAAGACAGTTCACAGAAAAAAACATCTCCGCGATTTGAACTGACCAGTGTTCGCCACTTGGAAACTTCTCGATCACACGAGGGAATTCCCCTAATACAATTTTAACTTAACATCAGCTTAACCAAGCAACATAACCCGTAATCGAATCTATTTGCTTAACATTTACAAGATCACTTCCCCTTGATAATATTTACTCTGTAACAGTTGCCACACCGCCCGGGAAAAAAATGATTTATCATTTTTTTTATTGAAAATATAAGTCCCAAAAATTTAGAGATAAATGAAATTATATTATATGGCTACCAAAAAATATACCTAACAAAAAATATACCTATTACAATAGTACATCTATACACAATTTCAGCAATAAATGTAAAATTACAACTAAAACATCAAACATAATCAATCAAATATCCCAATGAATGTTACTGATGTAAATTACAACAAAAGCATCAATCATAATACAAGCATACCAAAATTAATCTTAATAGAACACTAAGCTAAGTACATTTAGTACAAGTAACAACCAATAGAAAGTGAAAGAACAAGATCAAACAACAGAAGAATGATCTGTAGTAAAGAAAAGTAAGAAATCGGAAAATGAGAAACAATTAACAATCCCACATAATAATCAATAAGAAAAACAATTTCATGTACAATAAATACAAATTTATCAAAATACAGTTACATTATACTAAGTTATATAATTAACTCAAGAATACAACGAATGAAAGTATAAGTATTGAAAAAAGAAGAAGTATACAAGTACAACGAAGAGAAACGAAGATGTGGTACAGAAATATAAACAAGATATGAACACATATCGGAAAGACAACAAAAAGATAGAATGAAATGAAGGATAGTCAACAAAGACGAATGGAAAGCAAAGGTATGAACGCATAGAAAGTCAATGACAATACATACTAATAAATGTTTAGATCAGACAATATCTTTCGAAAATTAAATACAATCATGACTACAAAGCACAAAACAAAATGTCAAAGTATATCCATACTAACAGCACAAAACGAATAATTCATAACTAAACAAAGTCTAATAAGTAATTTAACTAAGTTACAAAAGTTATACTTAACTGAAAATAAATTATAAACCTTACACAAACAAATAATAGCACTTGCGATAACTAAGTTTTGACCTAATGCACAATCAACCGCTAAATAATAAAAATACATCATAATATCAAATAAGACAAGTTTCCAAAAAAGTAATATCCCTTTCAATCATAGGGCACACAAAATTAATTTACAATGCCAAAAAACAATTTAAAAAAAAAAAAAAATTACCATACAAAATATTTCAGAACGATAAGTTGTCAAAAAATAAAATTATTATTTAAATAATTCTAAGTCATAACTAATAAACTAACAATGAAATTAACTTTTAACAACATGAGAGAAGTATAAAATCTTATCTCTAGACAAACATTTAAATCAAAACATGTAAGTTTTTCTTTTTTCAAAAAATACATCACCAAAAAAAACCTAAGAAAAATACAATGTCATCTGTATATCAACTTTCCAACATACAAATATAACATAATGTTACAACAATCTGTCCATCTTTAAACAAACAAAAGTATCAGATGTGTCTATCAATTTTTACAAAAAAAAGTTCAATTTAATTTATAAGTTAATTCTGATTAACAATAGCGTTGAGCTTCAGTGTTATTTAACTGTAATTTTATATATTACTCAGCCTGATGATATATATTATAAATAAATGCAAAATCTATTGGTACAATAAGATATAAAAAAGATCCAATAAAAATATCTTCAAAGTTTTTATAAAAATATTTATCCAATTAATTTGTTGCAAAAATGTTGAAAAAATCTTATTATTTAAATTCTAAGTACTACGTTCTGACAAGATCAATGTTTCTAACAATTTAAATCAGTGTTTCCCAAACTTTTTTGGATCACCGCCCCCTTGGCTCCCAGGGCATGTCCCCAACGCCCCCTGCAATTCCCCACAGTACATAAAAAAAATGTAAAGAGGGAAAAATAAGAGCAACTGTTAATACAGTAACAACTAATTGCTCCATTTATCACATTCTAATATAAAGCTACAGATACGCTTATTTATTAACTTAATTTAAAAAGAAAAACTTAATTACTTAATGCATTAAAACAAACAGCAGTATGCGAAAGTAAATTATTAACAAACTTACTTCATTTTTAACTTCAGTGAGATGGATGTGCCTGGTGTAGTGATATCAGCTTCTCAACATCAGGCTGAAAGTTACTTAGAAAGAGTCTCAGATCCCCACGTTCAGTAATCTGCAGTCTGTTTCTCTGCTTCGAAAGAAGTTGAACAACCGTGCTAAAACCACGCTCTACTAAATACGATGTTGGAAAGGCAATACAGAATATCTTAACCTTTCCCCACACTGCAGGATAGCGTTCAGAGATTTCTTTCTGCAACCAAAAGCCTTGATATGATTTCTTGAACATTGGCTTAACCTCAACGTCATTTTGTAGCGATATCAGTTCCTCTTCCACCCTTCCTAGTTCCTCACTGCACGTGTCCAGGAATGGATTTATTATCCAGTCTGGAATCGTGATAAAAAGATTATATCCAGTCTGGAATCGTGATAAAAAGATTATATCCAGTCTGGAATCGTGATAAAAAGAAGATCCTGAAACCTCTGAGACATGTCTTTATGCAGCATATCTAGGTGTGCACAATATACTTGAAGATTATCCTCTGGTATTTTGTCTTTCTCTTCCAATTCTAAGAGGCTGGGAAATTGGATTAACTCGCGACGGCCAATATTACGTTTGAATAGCGTTAATTTGGCCAGAAACGTGGAGACGACAGATTTGACTTTTATAAGATTAATATCATTTCCTTGTAGTTGTAGATTTATTTCGTTAAACTTTGTGAATAAATGTGACAAATATGCAATGTCATGCCTGTTATTCGTTAGTTCTGTACTGAGCGAAACATGCGAGTCTTTGAAGAATTCTACCACAGATTCAAAAAGAGCATAAAAGCGTCTCAGACAATTTCCTTTTGAGAGCCACCTGACTTCTGTGTGCAGCAGCAAACGTTCAAACTGTTCATCATTCTCAGTACAAAGCTCTCGAAATAGTCGAGAATTGAGAGCATATGACTTAATTTTGTTAATCGCTGTGATACCAGTATTTAATGATTTGTGAAGCCGATCACTTAGATTTTTTACGACAAGATGTTGTCTGTGAATTACAATGTGTATTGTAAATATACCAGGTACAGCTTCTTTTAAGAAAGCGATAAACCCGCGGTAACAACCTATCATTGATGGTGCCCCATCTGTTGCACAAGGAAGAATATCAGTAAGCGGAATGTCTTTCTCTTCGAAAAATTTCTCTACTACACGAAATATTGACTCTCCTTATGTATCAGTTACTAGTTGCTTAGCAAATAACAACTCTTGAACCAAGCTTTTATCTGTTACGAAGCGAACATAGGCAAGAAGCAAAGATTCGTTGCCCGGCAAAGTTGACTCATCCAACTGCAATGCAAATTCTGTTGTCCTAAGTATGTTGCACAATGTATTTTCAACATTCTCAGCCATTTCATCTATTCTTCTTGGAACAGAGGTATTGCTGAGCGGAATTGCTTTAATTATTTGTTCTGGTGACTTATGCATAACTGTACTCACAAACTCCCTTATAGCTGGCAAAATCAAATTTTCTGCGATTGTGTGAGACTTTCCAGATTTAGCTATCAGCAACGTTGTGAAGTGTTGACAAACATGTCACGGACAGTTTTACGTTTCCGAAAGTTTTCACGAAGTGACTGAAAATATGTCAAACTTTTATCTGTTTTATCAGGGTGAATTTTTTTCAAATGTTCAAGTAGTCTGGAAGGTTTCATCGCCTCATTTGAAAAGGCCCTCTCACATAATAGACACATTGGCAGTTGTTGGTTATTTGGTGCTGGAATAAATCCATATTTCAGATATTCCACGCTGTATTGTCTGCACTTCTTTTTGGTTTGTTCTGCGTTTGCCATATTTGTTCTGAATTCTGAAACAAAGAATTGATTTTACAATTTTGCAGATAGAAAAATGTTCGTTGAGTGTAACGGAGTATTTGATGTAACAGCTCCCGCAGGCGGGATGGCTGGACAAGGTTAATATATGGTTTCGCTGATAAATGGCGATCAGCATAAGTCGGGCTTACAGATGGCCGACAGGTGTGGGACTATGGAAATATAATATACGCGAATGTGTATAGGTTCTTTAAGTGTGTCTATGATAAGTCACTCACACCACAGCAACGTAGAAGTCAGGAAATGTTGTAGGACCTGGCAACGTTATACAGTTTATTGACCACACGGTCAAATAGACATCATAGCAAGACAATTCACTGACTTTGAATCAATATGAATACAATGCATTAACAAGCCAACGAGATCCGTGGCTTTGAATAACAAGTTCCCTGGGAGAAAACAACATTCTCTTCAACACATTATCTATCTGCAAAACAATCCCTCACAGGAATATGAATATAGAATAATGGCCTGTACAATCCGTGGCCTCATAATATCTTCAATAAAGTACCTTCTGCAATTATCAGATATACCTTTCACAAAAGGATATATACTGGAACACACTAGAGAAATGGTAAAACGTCCATTTCCAAGCTCTACCAGCAAAGTACTGTCACGAAAAATCAGCTGCTTAAAAACAGCTCAGTACAATTCATTCAAGCGCGAACTCGCAGCTTGAGATGTGAGCAGAATTCATCCGCCTTTCCCCCCAAAACAATATCATAGAACCTTCGACCCGATTCCTTATCATATTTTTTTAAAATAAAGAAACAACTAGTCGGGTAACAGTTTAAACATTACTCCGCAACAACCCCCGACTAAAAATTCTCTCATCACGCAGAGCGTGTTAACTAGCGTGTACAAAAAATCGACCCGTACATTCCAGTCTTTAACACTTAACTCCCCTTAATTAAAATATGACTTAACATCGAGTAAACAACAAAAACTGATTTAAAAGTGATTTTACAAAAATGTTGACACAGATGTACTTACCAGTTTACTCTTCTATTTTATAAAGTTTCTTAACCATAGCCATAAATAAATTAGAAAAATACAACAATCAGAAAAAACACACAATTAGCAACAGCCACACCAACACTGAAATAACCCAATAATCATTTCATAAAGTATAATAATAGTTATTTAATATGAACAAAATATAAAATAACGCACTATATTGATAGGTCTTCATATTTAAAAATTGGGAGCCAGTGGCCTAACTACAAAGTGTGGAGATCCCGGTAACAAATTAAAAGGATGTAATATAATGGATTGAACAGCAATATTCAATACAAGGCAAATCTGTATAAAAATGTATCTGCTTAATTAATAATTAATATTAGTAAAACTGATGCTAGCTCTGTGCAAACAAACAAAAAATATAGGTATGAAAACTTACCTTATCGACAGGATGAAATTGTTTGATACCCGGTACACGCTTATTTGAAACCACTGTTCACAAGAAAAGCTGAGAAAGTTTGTTGGTTTTGCTCATAGCCAGCGCAAAGTTGAAATAGACTGGAAACGTACATCGCGCCTGTCGATTTATGAAAGTCTGAATGTAAGGTAGGAAAGCCAGTTCAGAAGTTCAAAGACTGATTTCTACTGCCAAGTACCGTTAAAAACTTGCTCCCTTGAACCGTTTCTCTTATTTATTACCAATCTGCGAATATCTACTCACCACTAGCCCCCGCAAATACTGAGACAATAAATTCCGCAACAAAGCAAAGTTGGTACTTTCTGAATCACCAGCAGGTATCTAATTTCGTCCAAGCCATTGGCACGGATCATTTCTCTTTCTTCAGGAGTGAACGAATGGACAATAGGTGTTTGGTTAACCCCCTTTCATAGCAGTTCCCGATTACCGTTTATGGTCAGCGATGGTTACCTGAGCTCAGAATGACACGCATAGACGAAACTATGCCTTGCTTAATGATCCTAGTAATACAACCATCCACATCGTCCCCGCTTCACTGATGTTGTCTCTCAAATCCACAATTCCTTTCTCCCTCGCACGTACTGAATTTAGCTTGTCAAATCCTGAACCCCCCTTACTACTAAACGCCCACTGTTTACTACTGAACGCCCCCCCCCCCTCTGGCCCCTTTTTTTCGTATCGCCCCCTTGGATCCTTCCAAAGCCCCCAGGGGGGCGGTACCGCCCACTTTGGGAACCACTGATTTAAATACACAATTATTTCTGATACATGCAAGATAATTCTACAAAATCATATTACACAACATAACAATAAATCCACATAATTATCCTAACAATTACAGCTACAATCCGAAAAATATACAGAAAAATGAGCACAGGTTTGACACCGCTCACTGCATTTATCAAAAATTACACACAAATTATTACCAACACATATGTTACACACAATCAAAACAGAATAATATACAATTGCATAAAAAATTGGACTGGTACATTCGAAACAGTCATATATGTTCCACAAAAAATATATATTAAGCAATCAAATGATTCATCAAAATGAACATCATAATGTTTCAAAGAAATTACAAATATTTTAATAGAACATAATATGATATATTATTCACAGAAGACTGCAATCAAATGATATAAAGAAGGAATATAATGTCAAAATGAACAACTATTTCGATGCTTTAGGCAAAATTGACAACGATATCACCACCAAGACAATCGATACTAAATGGGAACAACTGAGAACAGCAATGACAGAAGCAGCTGTAGCGACCACCGGATACCTAGTACATAAAAAGAAAAAATGGATGAGAGAAGATACTTGGGATAAAATACAAGAAAGGAAAACAGCAAAACTTAAACTACTAGCGGCAAGTACACATAATGCAGTTGAATCTTGCAAACTAACTTATAACTTGTTAAATAAAGAAGTGAAGACAAAAAACTCGAAGAGATAAAAGACATTTCATCAATGAACTGGCCGTAGAAGCTGAAAATGCTGCAAGAACTGGTAATAGTAGGTGCCTTTATCAAATTACAAAACAACTATGTCACCAGCCTACTGCTATGGAAACACCTGTTAAAGGTAAATTAGGGAATTCAATACCAACAGAAAAAGAACAAATGAAGAGATGGGCTGAGCACTTCATGGAGGTGCTAAACAGACCACCACCAACAGTAACACCTGATTTTAATAATGAAACATCCACAACCACCTTGCCAATAACTTGCGATGAATTCACTCTGGACGAGATCAAACAAGCCGTTAAAAGATTAAAAAATTTTAAAGCTGCTGGAGTTGACGAAATTTCAGGGGAAATGATTAAAGCAGTTAATGACAACAACCTCTTGAGAATTTTAGATATTATAAATGAAGTATGGATAGAAGAACAACCACCACAACAATGGAAAGACAGTATTATTGTAAAGTTACCGAAGAAAGGTGATCTATCAGACTGTAATAACTGGCGTGGTATATCTCTATTATCAGTACCTGGAAAATTATTATGTTGCATGATGTTAGAAAGACTTAAATTGCATGCTGACGAAAAGATCAGAGAAGAACAAGCGGGTTTCAGGCCGAAACGATCATGTATTGATCAAATATTCACACTAAGAACAATTATAGAAGAATCAGTGGAAAGGCAATCGCCACTTATTATCACCTTCGTCGATTTTCAAAAAGCCTTTGATAGTCTACACCGCCCATCATTGTGGAAGATACTTACAATCTATGGTTTTCCAACAAAATATGTCAATATAATCAAAGCGCTATATGACAATGCAAGATGTTGTGTTAGAACAAATAAAGGGAATACAGAATGGTTTACAGTAGAAACAGGGGTGAAACAAGGCTGTATTATGTCACCACTACTTTTTGGAATAGCTATTGATTGGGTTATGAGAAACTATACCCACAATGAACAATTGGGTATAAAATGGACAAATGGAAAATTCCTGGGGGACCTGGATTTCGCAGATGATGTAGCATTCTTAAGTTCAACACCAAGACAATCCCAAGAAGCAATAAATAATTTGTGTCATCTCTCGGTTAAAATTGGTCTCCAAATAAATGCCTCTAAAACTAAAGCTATGAACTTTTCTAACGAGACCTTTGATATCATCTTGAACGGGGAAAAACTACAGAAAGTTGAAAGTTTCAATTATTTAGGCAGTAAAATGACTCAGGATGGTGACACAACAAGAGAAATCCATACTAGAATTGCTTTGGCAGCTAGCGCCTTCAATAGATTATCTAACATTTGGAAATTACGATCATTGAATATACATACCAAGCTTCGTCTGTTTAATTCAAATGTTATCTCAGTGTTAACATACGGCTGTGAGAGTTGGAAAATAACAAAATCATTGGAGAACAAGCTGAATACATTCGAGAACAAATGTCTTAGAAAACTCATGAACATCAGTTGGAAAGAATTCAAGACTAATCGACAAATAAGAGAAGACTCTAGGCAGAAATATGTCTCCGACTATATAAGGAAAAGACGATGGTCATATATCGGTCATGTCCTACGAATGCAAAAACAACAGAATACCACTACAGGCGCTCACTTGGGTTCCTGAGGGTAAGCGGAAAAAAGGAAGACCAAAAGAAACACTCAGAAGAACAATAATAAGAGAAGGAAGAACGTTGGGCCTAAATAATGTGCAAGAGCTAAGAGGAGTGGCGTCACAACGAACAACCTGGAGAGCACTGGTTTCTGCCTTATGCGCCGTGTTTGGCGCTTAAAGAATTTATTATTATTATTATTATTCTAAAAAATAAATCAGCTGTAAAAAAAAATATTCCCGACAATCCGTCATTAATTCTTGATCCTTCAAAAAGTGATTCGTCAGATGTATAGCGAGACGCTAATAGGTTCTGCTTGATAAATAATCCACGTTCTTCACGAATAATGTCAACAAGTGCGCCAGCTCATCACAGCGTCGCACGCTACGAGACAATACAAATGAAAATTTCTATTAATCATCTGTTAGATCTAATAAGGAAAAACGGAAAATCAACTTTCACGTTTACCTATTCCTTGGGGTAGGGTAGAGTCTTGGCTCCTTTTCACACACCTCAACAAGTCCTCCTTACCTCACAGAAGGCTTAGCGATCACTTGACCGTAACGAAAGTTCATCCTTGCTATAGGCTGAAAAAAAATTACTACGTTCACAAGAACGAGATGACCCTTCGCCACCACTAGTGTGACAATCAATAGTGTTATTACTTTGCTTGTAAACAACCTTGCTCTCATGTGGAGTACAGCTAACCTGGTTACAATTTCTATAATTGCTGTTAAGAACATTGTTATTTGTTCTATTAACACAGTTGTACTGTTTCACATCCCAGTTAGCATAATTACAATTAGCATTTCCTCTTGGATAAACATATCTACTAGATAGAAATGGCTTTTTATCAACAAATTTATTACCAGATTGACAAACTTTCACATAATTATTTCCATTATAATTTCTAACACTCTCAGGATCACGATGTTGTGATCTGTCAAATTGTTTCTTGTTTTTAGGCAAAGAAACATTACTATATGAAGAAATCCCTTGGTACATTTTAACCTCAGGGTTATATCTCCTATCAAAAGTATTTTTATCCTTGTTTGTGGCAGTGTGTTTTAGAAATGGGTCACACTGACTTGACTGGGTATGACCGAAAGATTTAACCATATCTTTATTGTTTTTCACCAAATATGTTTCCCTCCTGGAATAAGTAGTTCTATCTTTTTTTCCATCAGGGTTCTCACTTAATACCTTGTTTGTTTTTAACAACTTGAATTGAAATTTATTATTAATTCTTTTGTTATCTACAGGGTTATCTAATACTGTAGATTTTCCTTTGCTAGCTTGCCGCCAGGAACCAATATCGCAAGAATTATCGGCATTGCGTTGAAAGTTATATTTCCCTTGGAAAGATTTCTGTCCATTATTCTTGCCTTTAGAATCTGCTTTATGTCTTTCACTGTCAACACTGACAGAAGACCACCTTTTTTTCTTTAAGAGAATGTCAAGTAGACCATCCAATCTCACTCTGGCTTCTGAAATTTGAATATCTCTAAGTGAAATATCTGCACTTAATTTCTTGTTTAACCTCTCAACTCTTAAAACCTTGCAGCTTTCCTCTGCTAGCAAATTTTTAATCTTAGCGACCTTCTCTCCCTCAGCCGCTAACTTTACTAATATCTTTTTCTCGTCCTGTTCTTTATTTTCTCTCAAATGAGTCAACTCTAATTGTAGTGACTCAATCTTAATATCATCACTGCTCTTATTAAGCTCATGAATCTTTTTCTCTTCATGTTCGCCACCGAGATTTGCAATATCATCTAATAAATCAAGGATCGTTTCTGTATACGTCCTATTATGTTCATCAGTCTCAAGTTTCAATTTGTCATATATTTCTCTCCTTTCTTGAAGTTCCTGAGTTAGATTTCTAACTTCACTATCGTTATCTTTAACCTGAGTTTCTAACTCTTTGATCTTACACAATGCTACACTCAATGCTGTTTGAGTACTAGCAAGTTCTGAGTTTGATTTGACTAAATCATCTGTAAGTTTAGAGACTTTTTCATGTAACTCACTTACTTCAGCAGTACATTCTATGACACTTTCCCTTTGCTCTAGGGTACTCTGTTTTATGTCCAGTTGCTTCTTCTCTTCTAGCATCCTTTTCTCAATCCTCTCATCACATTCATGAATTAGCTTTTCATATATCAATCTATTTATTTCAGACTCAGTCAGCTCACGGTCTCCAAATCCTAATAGTTCACGGTATTTTTTTTTCCTCAGGATCTATATAATAGTCCATAGTGACTTACTTCCTTAGACAACTATATATGTATTAATTAAACTTTCACCTCACCAAGCCAATTATCTTTTTAAGAAATTACAATTATTTCTTACTTACTGTACACCAACTTCTGTTATAGTACCTATATATAACATACATTATCTATGCATCAACATATTCTTCATCAATCGATATAATTATCGAAACACAATGACAATTATCAACAGAATAAGTGATGGATAGTATAGGCAGACTTGCTGAAATGCAGAAAAGTGGCACAATCTACACAGAACAAAATCACTTATCTTAATATTCTTCTGTCCCTTCCGCCGACACACCAGATATCACAAAGTTCTGCAGATAAAACCGTTCAAGCGCAGAAAGGTACACAACTAGATTTTCATCTCTTCAGGTTCTTGCCAAAGTGTAGAATACGCTCAACACAGCATCAGCCCGTACAGCATACAGGAAACGCAGCACAGCAACCTCCGTGATTTTTGACTTGAGATAATCTGCAAACGACTCTTCAAAACACTTCACATTTAGTTAAACTTGACTGTCTACCAAAACTGTCAACTTCCCATTGTAATGTTCTACCGTGTTGGACACAGTTAACCAACTAGGTCGAGGACCATGACACAATGTGAGGATACATAAGCCACGCCTACACAAGGCTTTCCTATCACGCGAACTCCGTGGGTTTATTCCGTTAAATAAAATGGCCCACCACTGTAAAGATCTGATGTTTATTCTTTATCATTATAATATTAGCACTGACTGACTGGTCTTAGAGATTGATTAAATGGTGATGGGTGTTTCTTTAATGGTTACACTGTTCATACGCCCACACAGAGCAGAACAGTTTCTTATATCACGCGAATGTCAAAATATCAAATTCTGAAAGACTAAACATACCACTGCTTCACACGAGATCCTGCTATTACATTCATTCTGTTTGTTGACCTAGATTTCCGCCACCCAGGCTATTTACGCGAATACGTAGGTGTAAGCTCCTTCTAAACTGAAAACCACCACTGTTACTATATGGTGTTTTGTGTGAAACTCAAGAAATTATAGGCCTACACAAATAATATGGCCTTTATAACTTTTGCACTGCGCAGGCATTCTCCCCATCCCTGTCCATCTGCTCTCGCTTATTCCCAGGATATGTAGTTTGTAGTTCCTCATCTCTGCTGTAATCTGTCTCAGCTTTCCTGCCTCGTTCATAGTTCTGACATTCCAAAAACCAATTCTGGTTTCGTGTTTTGCGGTCTGGGCATCCGTTTTCATGCCAGTGGCTTCCTTTCGGCTTTCACCACTGTCAGTCATACGAGCCTGAGACTCCGGATGTCCGTCCCGCATCAAAGTATTTCCATTTATTGCTGTTTCCGTAACGTGTGTGATTTTTTACACAGACAGGGGTCCAGCTGGTGTAATCCAGTGAAATTCTTTTATAAGTAATTGCTCTATAGATGTAAATAAATGTCTAAATGTTGTCGTGAAACATTCTAAATCCACATATATAAATTAAAAAGTAAATGTAAAGCCTAACGCATTAATTTAATAAAAGGGAAAGAAGAATGGTTAAAGACCCGTGCTTTCCAATAGCGTACGCCTGTGTTAATAGAACGTCATGCTAGTTGAACAAGAAACCCCCTTTTTATGCTCCGTCTGCATAAAACTACACACGTTCGAAAAATACAACTAGTACTGTGTTTCTTAGAAAACCTTGAGATACGCAAGTTGATTAATGACCTAGATTAATACTAGCATTAATTTCATTTTATACACTGCGTAATGAAAAGACAGATGAACTTAGGGTAGAGATAGAGAAAGAGAGCTGAACGGAGGAACGTAGGCAACACTAACACGCGTCTCGCGATATAAAATTAATGCCACCCCCAAGCGTAAGGCATGAAGCACTAACTTTTTTTTTTTCAAATAGACAGTGATAAAAAACACTACCAATACGAGGGTTAGGTTTAAAAACCTGTTTAATGCTTATTAGTAAACATGACATTATACTGTTTTATGTCTGAAAGCCTGACAGTACCGAGACACCACATCGTATCGAAGTGAATGGGAGGTAGAAGAAAATGCATATTTTGAACGCAGCCACTTAGCTCCATTAAATTTATATATTTGGGTTCCTTAGGACTTGCTGACAAAGAATATGTTAAGTGTTACGCAAATAGTCTAGGAATTAACACATTATAGCCAAAAGAAAATAGTGAGGGTGTCTGACAGCACCAAATCATAATCGCACAGTGGCATGTTCTGAAACCACCATTTTACGGGAAATAGGCCAACATGTTAAATCCGATTTGATTGGCGGGAAGTATATGTAAGACGAAACACGATTAGTCGGATTGCAAATACTATTTTTGGTTGTTAGGGGAAACGTAGGAAGGGTAAATTTTTTTCAAAAGCTTGTGTAAACATGGTCCTATTGGCTAGACCCGCTGATATAGTCAATTAGGAGCGTCTGTTCAGTGCCACATTTTAGAATAAACTTACTAAGAAACAGTGCGTTGAGATCCAGCTCATATTTTTTTTTTTTTTTTTTTTTCTAAATAAAAGCCTGGGACAGAGGCAGATCGGAATTTGTGCCATAATTCATCGCCAGTCAACGTATTTGTTTATTATTTCCATGAATTGTGGGACCGTGGTCCTAACTTATTGAAGCAGCACCTGGTCTGAGTTTTGCTGAATCCAGAGGCTGATAGCATACCCCTTGGTCCAGATAGCGACCAGTGAGGTGTCTCAAGAACACAGTGAAGCAAGCGAGCAGAGGAGACTGTTTCCTGCCGCCATCACAGAAGATAAGATTCTGTGGCCAGAGCAGCTGAATTATATGTGCCCCCCCCCCCTAAAATTGACAATATATTAATTAAAGAGGGACAATAAATTGTTTCAAATGACAGGAACTGTGAACTTTTCCCAATACGATTTCCACCATAAGCAAACACTTGAAGTCATGATGACAAACAACAACCTAGCTTGAAAAAGCCAGTATTACCTCATAGTACTACTTCACAACTTACACACATAGAATAATAATAATAAAATATGTCAATACAAAGATCATATCGATAAATTGTGTACATACCACTGTTGCGTATGGTTTTTTACAACATTTTGGTGTTGCGCATCAAAGAGCGCTGAGTTGAGTTTGGTGAAAATATTTGAAGATATGTGAATAGTACACTTAGGTGCATTATTATTGCGCGCAGTAAAAAAAAGGATGACGTAGGAGTTTTTTGGGTCTTGAAACAATGACGTAGAGAACAAAATGGACCCCAAATAAAAACAAGACGTGAACAGCCTTGTGTTTGCTGGTTTGCTTGAAAACCCGTGAAAAAAGGGTATATTGATTCGTGCCATGCATAGGAGTGCATACCAGGATGAGTACTGTTAATAATGTATAATTTGATGCTTATACATTTTTTAGACGGGCAGGTCTATACACCGTAAAAATCGGAGTTTAAAAAAAATCCTGCTTTGTCGCTAATGTGTGCTGAATTTGCGAAATTCATGTTAATGAAGTTATATGAGTTTGAAAAGAAGGTACGGGAGAAGGGCACGGATATAATCAATACATAGAGATGTATAGAAGTATTGGGACTAATAAGCAACAATGTATTACCGTCAAGGAGTATAACACTATGTTACGAATAGACAATGACATTAACTAAGGACGGTTCATCATGTCTTATGGATCATGAGTTTTCAATAAACTGTGTTGTTATGTTACCGGAACAGCATTGGCTTCTTACATGGTTATATTTGAGCTGTTGGGCATATCTGAGACATTACTAATTCGTGATCCCTTGTGAGAGAACACTGCATAAATAATACAGGTACGATACAGTGCAGTTTTTGGCATACCCACGAATAAAACATTCGCGTGACACTTTTGTTGTATACCAATGTTCTAACATTCATATAGACACATATGGGAATAATAATGGTATACATATATCAAATGCAGACAAACTCTTTTAATACACGGGAATAAACGAACGGGCGGACAGTACCTTAACATGGTGGCTAGTGTGGTCCCCACTTCTCTAATTTGGTTACTGCCCATACCACTGCGAGAAATTCTTTTTCCAACACCGAATAATTCATTTCCGCCTTGTTTAACTTTCTTGAAATGTACGTGATCGGATGCAGATGTCCATCAAATTGTTGAAGCAACACAGCACCAACGCCCTTGGACGAAGCGTCTGTTCGAAGAGTATAAAGATTATTAAGCCTGGGTAGTTTTAAAATCGGTGGGGATGAAAATAAATCCTTAATTTTAAGAAAAGCAGCATTGCATTCTGGAGTCCACCTAATTACATTAGGAGCCCCTTTCCTAAGTAGAGTGGACAGATCTGATGTAATTGAAGATAAGTTAGCAATAAATTTACCATAATATTGCACTAGTCCTAACACACTGCGGACTTGAAAGATAGAGAATTAGCCAATCAAGAACGTATGAAACGGTTGGAAATGGAAGAAAATGAGAAAAGGAGGCAAGACGAAGAGAGAATTAAACACTTGGAAATGGAAGATAATGAAAAAAGAAGGCAAGACGAAGAGAGAATTAAACACTTGGAGATGGAAGAAAATGAGAAAAGGAGACAATATGAATTTACACTTGAGGGAGAAAAACGAGCCTATGAGGAGAGAATGTTGCAGTTAGAAATTGAAAGACAGAAGTTGCAAAATGGAAATGCTACTAGTCAATCACACACTCAGAATGATGGTCAAAAATGTGACATTAAAATCCATTTGCCCATGTTTAAACCAGGGGTCGACGATATAACGTTCTTCTTGTCAAGATTTCAATTGGTATGCACAGAATATAAAATTGATAAAAGTATGTGGTGTAGCAAATTGATGAATTTTTTATCAGGAGAGGCGTTAAGTGCAATCGCTTCGTTAGAAGGCGATAGTCAAAACTATGATGAAGCTAGAGCTACGCTATTAAAAAAATATCAGCTTACAGCTGAAGGTTATAGAAGGCGTTTTAAAGAGTTGTTGCCGGAAACAGGAAAAGAGTTCTCACAATTCATTTCGGATATTCGTTTAACTTTTAATCGTTGGATCGAACTTGAAAAGGTACAACGGAATTTTGAAGATCTGGCAGATTTAATATTACGGGATAAGGTATTATCCTCAGTAAGTGATAAGTTTTTGGCATTTTTACAGGAGCGGAATCCTAAATCGTTATCAGAAGTTGAGACCCTAGGGTGCCAGTTTTCAGTTGCTCATCCGAACTTGAATGTCAGAAACACTAAATTACATGAATCGTTACAGTCAGCGGGTGTTGCTACTGTAAATAACAGACAAGGAAAATTTAGATCGAATAGTGGTGACAGAGATATGTTTCGTCATAGAAGTGCCAGTTCAGATCGAAATAATAATTATCAAAGAAATTTTTCTCATTTTAAAGGTGGAAATAGAAAAGATTCACCAGCTGGCAGAAGATGGAATAACAATCATTTTGGAACTGGTCAACAGGTTGATTTGGGAAACAGAGACAGAATGAATTGGCAACGAAACACTCCTAACTTTTACAGTTACAATAAAGCACGTTACTCGCAGAATAATAATAGACATTTGTATAACAATAGACAACAAAATGACAGGGCATTTCGGTCAAATAGTTATAATCGATCTGCTTACCATGGTAATTCCGTTCAAATGTCGGAAAATAATGTCGCAGATAACAATAATACTGTTAATCAAGCAAATGCGTGTGCGTCATTTGATTTTAATAATGCTGAAACATGTTTGGAATGCAAGAATCTATTTCAGCCTGACGTGGTATCCAGACTGAGATGTGGACACCCATTGCCGGCGTTACCTGCTGTGTCAGCTCATGAAGGAACCGGGTCTTTAGAGTTTCACAAGGGCTTACTTAATGGCATGCCAGTAACTTTATTAAAGGATTCAGGTTGCACGACGGTAGGCGTGCGACAATGTTTGGTTGATCCTTCTTGTTGTACAGGCACATGGGTTAAGTGCATTACGTTTGGTGGTAGAATTGAGAAATTTCAAACGGCTGTGGTTCATATTGAGACGCCATTTTTTACGGGACAAATAAAAGTATGTTTGTTGCCGAATCCAGTTTCTTGGTCGCATTCACGGTTTTAAAGAGTGTACTCTTGAGCAAATAAATAATTGGGAACGAGAACACGTACACAGGGCTAATGTTGTGGTTACTCGAGCACAGGAGCAGTCTCAACATAATGTAGTACCACTAGTTAATGATGATGTGTTACACAGTAACATCAACAAGGAAGTTTTTTCTACTTTACAAAACAGTGATGTTTCATTAAAGAAATTTTTTAGTCTAGTCCAACGTGATGATACAAATGGTCATACTTCTCACAAACAATGGTATACTATCGTAAATGACATATTAGTGCGAAGATTCAGAGATAGTAAATCTTGTCATATTACTACTCAGATCATGGTGCCAAAGGTAATGAGAATAATTACAGTTGCCATTGGAAAGGGAGTATCGTACCAAGAGGCAAAAAACACACTGAAGGCAAGTACTCTAGGTGATAGGCGCCAAGACAGCCTAACGGAACAAGTCAGACGGCTCACGACCGAAGTGAGAGATTTGAAACAACAACTGCGAAAGGAGAGAGAAAACCGCCAGCCACACAAAAACAGAACCTCAACTGACAGATGGGAAGAAATACATGACAGCTCGGAAAGCGCGAAACAACAACAATTCATAAACGACATGAAAATAATACACCAAGACATGAAAAGAATCCAGCAACAGGTAGACGAAGATGTCAGGAAACTGATAGAACTGAAAGATGGAAACGAACAACTACTGAAAAGAATAGAGGCAGAAAGAATGACCATTGAAGAAATTACATCAAACAGAAAAGACACTAAAACGAACGACCAATCAAACTAATAAGTCATCGAGAAAACGCTAGAAGAGCTACTCCCAACAGTCATAGAAAAAGCGCTTTCCCAGATACAGGAGAAAAGGAAGACACAAGAAGCAGAAACGAGGAGGGCAAAAACTCACAAAACCTAACAAGCCAGATAGGAAAACAGCAAATGTACACCATGAACACGCCACGACACCCCGAATGGACAAGAGCAAAGAGGTATCCGGACAGGCAGCTAGTGGTCCTTTTTAGGACCAGTCCTTTTCAGGACTAACAACAGGCTAGCACCGAAGAAAATAAACACACAATATACCCAAATTATAACCAACTTTCAGGTTGAACAGGGTATTACAGCATTATAGTAGACGAAATCAACAACAACAACAACAAAGGTAATGAGATCCTATATCTTGAGTCATGCTCACGATTCCCGTTGTGCAGGTCACATGGGATACTCTCGTACTAGATCTAGAATTCTGGCATCTTTTTTCTGGCCGGGAATGTCGAAAGACATTGCGATGTTTTGCCGTTCTTGTGTTACTTGTCAGGAGGTGAAGTCTAGAGGAGCACGTCATTTGGCTCCCATTCAAGCAGCCGATATTCCGGTGCGTCCATTTGAGAAGATGGCCGTGGACATTATTGGTCCACTTCCTATAATGTCATCGAGAGGACATAGATATGTATTAACTTGTATAGATTTGTGCACGCGGTGGCCAGAGGCTATACCACTCATGAACATTACTACGCAGGATGTAGCTGATGCTTTGTTTCATATCTTTACTAGAATCGGATTTCCGAGAAAACTGTTGTCGGACAGAGGTTCTCAGTTTGTGTCAGGTGCAATGAGTGAGGTTATGGCAATGTTTCATATAGACAGATCACTGAGTTCCGTATATCACGCCGCCTCAAACGGGATGGTGGAGCGTCTAAATCGATCAATAAAACAGATGTTTGGAAAGATTACAATCGATTTTCCTAAAGAGTGGGACCGAGTTTTACCAGCGGTCCCCACACTGGCCACCATGTTAAGGTACTGTCCGCCCGTTCGTTTATTCCCGTGTATTAAAAGAGTTTGTCTGCATTTGATATATGTATACCATTATTATTCCCATATGTGTCTATATGAATGTTAGAACATTGGTATACAACAAAAGTGTCACGCGAATGTTTTATTCGTGGGTATGCCAAAAACTGCACTGTATCGTCCCTGTATTATTTATGCAGTGTTCTCTCACAAGGGATCCCGAATTAGTAATGTCTCAGATATGCCCAACAGCTCAAATATAACCAGGTAAGAAGCCAATGCTGTTCCGGTAACATAACAACACAGTTTATTGAAAACTCATGATCCATGAGACATGATGAACCGTCCTTAGTTAATGTCATTCTGTCTATTCGTAACATAGTGTTATACTCCTTGACGGTAATACATTGTTGCTTATTAGTCCCAATACTTCTATACATCTCTATGTATTGATTATATCCGTGCCCTTCTCCCGTACCTTCTTTTCAAACTCATATAACTTCATTAACATGAATTCCCCAAATTCAGCACACATTAGCGACAAAGCAGGATTTTTT
This sequence comes from Oreohelix idahoensis, assembly GCA_024509875.1. Lineage (NCBI taxonomy): Eukaryota > Metazoa > Mollusca > Gastropoda > Stylommatophora > Oreohelicidae > Oreohelix > Oreohelix idahoensis. Next base: position 2,726 of record JAMPIV010022942.1, on the reverse strand, counting down.
TAGACTCCGATTTTTACGGTGTATAGACCTGCCCGTCTAAAAAATGTATAAGCATCAAATTATACATTATTAACAGTACTCATCCTGGTATGCACTCCTATGCATGGCACGAATCAATATACCCTTTTTTCACGGGTTTTCAAGCAAACCAGCAAACACAAGGCTGTTCACGTCTTGTTTTTATTTGGGGTCCATTTTGTTCTCTACGTCATTGTTTCAAGACCCAAAAAACTCCTACTGATAAGGGGGGGGGGGGCAGATAAAGTCCGTTTATATCTGGGAGGCCGATAAGGCCGAGCTGGTTTAGAGCTGGTTATGTATTTTGTTCAATCGCGAATGCGTGCTTCGTCCGGTTATCATCTTGGAGTAAGGGTCAACGTTATATTGATTAATCATTTGTTGAATGTCCAAGAATACATTCATTCCCTTCGGAGCTCATCATTATAGATACATCGTTTTCCTATCAGAAGAGTTCTTCATTTGCATAATCATCAACATTGGCAAATGCAGCAAATAGCTGTAACGTATCGATGTGATAAAGTCCTCAATTCAGAGTCCATGAATTTATTTACAGTTCACACATAAGACATTCACGTAGGTACACGTTCATATATAGTTCATATATAGTTCATTAGGAATTACATGCATAGTATTCATGTCCGTCCGTGTCAAAACAATATGTCAGATGAACATCGTGGCTATATACGTGCGCTGTTGTAGTCAACAGCCAGAAATGAGCACATGAGTTCTTGACATCTACAATTTGAATCATAATACGGACCCCTAAACGTTGCGCATGGGTAAACCCCAGCAGACGCCGTCATTTAAAATAACACCGTAACAGATTTCCTGTCAGACGGGGGCCAAAAAAATCTATTAAATAGATTTTTTTTTGAACAATAATACTCAAATTATCAAAAATTTAACAAAACCCGACGTATGACCTACGATGTTCTATCTAGAACAGTGTCGCGGTCATGTCAGTAATATATTATAATAAAATCAACGTCATATCATACATATACCTTATATTAAACAAGGAAATGTCACTGTCACTAACTAATTAACTAATTAATTTGTTGTATGTATAGACTAACTAATAATGTGAGGTGTTATTAAAATTATTCTAACTAAAATTAAAATAATTAATTATAGTATGTACGTATGGTACTAAATAATTAATATCTAATTGAAGAAAATGAGAAATAGAATAAGAGAGTAAAAGAAATAAAAATTGAGAAGTACGGACAATTAAAACCAAACATTAAAGTATACATTAAATTAGCATGCGTGTGAAAATGAAGTGTAAGGATAGATACCTAATTAAATTAACGCAATCAGAAGAAAAGAGCAGAAAAAAAAATTCATACATTTTGACAATATATATGAAATGTCATAATGTAATATATATTACCTTAATAATTACACTAATTAAAAGGTTTAATTGGTGTGATATTCTTTTGTTTCATCTTTTCTTAGTATTTTTTTTTTTTTATTTCATCACACTTTGACTTTATTATATATTATATATTAATTTAATAAATAGAAAATTTAATAATATTGGACATGAAGATCCAATCGTTGTTACCTCCTGTTGAATAGTATGAAAGTTCATTAAGACACAAGGTTCATATTATCAAATTATGATTTGATTATCCATTAATTGTTAGTTCCTTTATTAAATTTTGAAAGTAAATTGACTAAGTCATCAACGTATCTGTCCTTTCTACATCAGAGATTGTTCCTTTTTACCCGTTTTCAATCAAAATGAGTGATATTCAAAGTGGAATTGAAGTTCAAATTTTCAACCGATCCGTAAAACTTGATATTTTGATCACAATAGTTTATTTCGAAGTGTCCTTATTTAGGTAGGAAGTCCAACTGAATTGTTGTATATTCTGACTTGATATCAATACCGTTCATTGCAAATGTAATGCTTGACTAGTCAGAAAATTTTCTTGAAATTGTAATATTCATTCAGAATCCGTAGGATGTCTGGACAACGTGTCAGCTATAACGTTTTCAGTTCCAGGTATCGACTGTATCTCGAACTCGTAGGGTTGCAACGTAATAGCAAATCGTGCAAGTTTAGCACTTTTATGGTTTGAGCGACGTAATGCTGCCACTGATTTCTGAGCAGTCTGTATCAGGAATGGAGATCCCAGCAAAAACTTTTCCAACTTGGTAATTGCCCAGATTACGGAGAGCAATTCTCGGTCCACAGTGGAATATTTCGTGTCCGGAGGTTTCAGTTTGCGTGAGATATACAGTACAGGGTGAAGGACATCATCATGATATTGCAGTAGACACGCCCCGAGTCCGTAATTACTCGCATCTGTACGTAGAACAAACTTTTTAGAAGCATCTGGTAATCTTAAAACAGGTGGGCATGAAAAATTTTTTAAGATATTTCGAAAAGTTTTGTCACATTCGTCGGTCCAATTTATCCTTAAAGGCATGTTCTTCTTTAGTAACGAAGACAGGACAGCCGTGATGGATGATAGGTGAGGTACAAATCTGCTATAGTATTGGATTAAACCTAACAGACTCCTAACCTGTTTCTTCGTTTGAGGAACAGATAAATTTAATATTTTAGAAACCGTACTGGGAATTGTTTGGATACGTCCCGATCCAATAATGTGCCCCAGGAATGTTATCTCATTACACGCTATTTGAATTTTAGTTGGTTTAGCGGTTAAATGGTTATCCCGCAATATTTCCAAAAC
>JAMPIV010022941.1:0-163343 GCA_024509875.1 Oreohelix idahoensis | reverse complement strand
ATCATTACCATTACTCATGCTCGTCAATTTCAATTTCTCCAACTCTAAAGCTAAGAGTTTTTCTTCATGTTCCATTTTTGCTTTCCTCTCATCAGACTCTCTTTGTAACTTCCTTTCTTCAGCTTGAGCCTGCATTTGAAGTCTTTCATTTTCAGCTTCTTTTTCAAGTCTTTTATTTTCAGCTTCTTTTTCAAGTCTTTTATTTTCAGCCTCTTTTTCAAGTCTTTTATTCTCAGCCTCTTTTTCAAGTCTTTTATTCTCAGCCCCACACTGGCCACCAAATGATGCGTGATGCCATATGATGATGGATGGCATCCGCATGTCTGGTTTTGTGTAGTGTGTAGATGTGTTCAGTCAAAACAATGTTCATGCAACAATAACAGGGCAATCCACATAGGACGTCAGTAAACTCACGACGTATAAAGTCAATGAGTCTTGAAACAGCCGTTGACGTTTTTCTTCATTATTTATTGTGGACGCCACAGTGACAAAATGGTTACGCAAATGTGTAGGCACATCAAACAGTCATTATCACAGCAACATTCAATACAGCAATAGACGGTAGACAGCATTACAATGATGAGTCAGATGCATGTTATATTTCATAGTGCTGTAAATGTAGTCAGGTGGAAAACTCCATCCTTTTCTATAACAGCCAGGAGATAACCAGATGTATGAGATCAGTTCACTCTCCTTAGTTTGACTTCAGCAAGACAGACACGTCTGCCGAAGTATAAATAATGTCCTCAAAAATATCCTCTAGATAATAAAGGTTTTCTAAACCTAGTTCATTTAACAAAGTAGCAAGTAATGGTCCTTGGTACCTGCATCAACCGATGCAGTACAATGCAGCGACATGTGAGCTGGGAAAAAACATCTCGTGACGACGACTTTCGCAGACAGGCTATGAATCGAAATCGCTCACGACCCAAAATCAATAGAGTTAATGAAAATGTTAATTTACCTTGCTTTCAAGAAATACAGAAATATCACGCCTCCCGGCATGTGCAAATACACTAGAGGTATTATCCCGAATAAACGAAATATCCATAAGAGGACTACACATCCCTGACAGAACAAAAAAAAGCGGAGATCCCCTCTTCAACGAGGCATCTCTTTCGCCATTCCAAATCGCTCACTCCCACTAGTGGTGGGCGGAAACCGATCGACCAAACAACAAGACAAGTCATGCGCAGTCCAGCGCAAAAATGACCACAGCTCAAAAGTTAACTGCATTCGATACTAACGCGAGAAGACAAATGCTTACCGAGAAAAGTGACTATAGATTTCAAGCAGTTGTTGCCCTTGCGTTATAAAACAGATATTGAAATAAAACGATGTTGCGAGAATTTATCACGCAACAGAAACAATTGTCAATTATATGTTACGTATCACTAAAGCTGCAGCCATAATCCTGCACACAGGCGGCTCAGGCCATAGGGTCGTTTCTTGCTGGAACTTTGAAGCAGCGGCAAGATCCGGCAGCCCCCCTGAGCGACTGAGCAGCCCTCTTTAGGATCACTCTGCTCACCTCCATGGCACGAGGAAGGGGCTAGAAAAGGTGCCCTGAACATAGCCTGCTTCAACCTACTCTGACCAGCTTGACGCGGCTGGAGGGTATCCCAATCATGCGTTCGAACAAATAATAAGAAAAAAAATGAAGGTTGCTTACCTTCGGCACGTGGAACGTGCGAACACTACTCGACAATACCCTGGCCGACAGACCTGAAAGACGGACTGCACTTGTGGCCAAAGAACTGGCGCGCTATAATGTCGATATAGCAGCCCTAAGTGAGACACGACTACCAGAAGAAGGTCAGATTACTGAAATTGGAGGTGGCTACACATTTTATTGGAGTGGCCGGGACAGCAAGGAACGGCGTGAGGCTGGCGTTGGATTCGCCATTAAATCTCATATCGTACGTAAACTTGTCAAATCTCCTAAGGGCATTAATGATCGCCTAATGACCCTTCCTGCCATCAATGGTACCTATACCTTGTAGCGGTATGGCAGCTTGCGTACCCTGACAATCCCCAGAACTATGCCAGTGGGAGTTTTACTCCTGGTAGGTTCAACCAAGCTGGACTGGTCTGTCTGGGTAGGGGTCAGACAAAAGCTGGTACCCTGGTCCTCCAGGTTGGGGGTTTTAGCATAGGGCTGACACCCCTGTCTATGTAAAAAAAATAATGAAGTTACGGAAACAACATCAAATGAACAAACTTTGCTGCGGGATGGACATTCGGAGTCTGTGGCTCGTATGACTGTCAGTGGTGAAAGCCGAAAGGAAACCACTGACATGAAAATGGATGTCCTGACCGCAAAACAGGATGCAAGAATAGGATTTTGGAATGTCAGGACAATGTACGAGACAGGTAAACTAAGACAGGTCACGGCAGAAATGAGAAGCTATAGGTTACACATCCTGGGGATAAGCGAGAGCAGATGGACAGGGGCAGGAAAAGTTAAAACAGCAACAGGAGAAACAGTACTTTACTCTGGAAGAGAGGATGGACAGCACAGTGAAGGCGTAGCCATTATTCTACAGAAAGGGATAGAAAGGACATTACTGGAATGGAAACCCATCAACAACAGACTGATACGATTGAGATTGAGAGGGAGATTCACCAACACTACAATAATACAATGCTACGCACCAACGAATGATAGTGATGAGGAGGTCAAGGATGAATTCTATCAACAACTGCAGAAAGAAATGGAGGACACACCTAGATATGATCTTGTTATAGTAATGGGAGACCTCAATGCGAAAGTTGGTACACACAATACATATAATGAAAGAACAATGGGGAAATGCGGCAGCGGAATAGCAAACGAAAATGGGGATAAGCTAATAAGTTTCTGTAGCATTAACAACCTGGTCATTGGAGGAACACTTTTCCCACATAAGGAAATTCACAAGTTAACATGGGAATCACCAAATGGTCGGGACAGAAACCAGATAGACCACATCATGGTTAACGGTAGATGGAGACATGCATTACAAGATGTGAAGGTAAGAAGAGGTGCAGATGTGGGAAGCGATCACCATTTAGTAGTAGCAAAACTGAAAGTGAAACTAAGAAGGCTGGACCAACTGTAACTACACAGAAAAGGTTTGACATCAGCAAATTGAAGGACCCCCTTACCAGAAAAGCTTTTGCGGCCGACATTAAGAAACGATATCAAATTGCCAAAAGCCAGGAAAAGACATTGACTGATGATATAGACCAGAATTTCAACACCATTTCAACAATATATAAGGAAAGCAGCAAATCATGCTTAGGATTCCAGGAAAGGAAGAAGCAAGACTGGATAACACCAGAAACACTAAACACCATAAAGATGAGAAAGGAAATGAAAAGAAAGAAAACAGAAGCGAAGTCCCCCCAGGTTAAAGCAACTATATAGCGAACAGTACAGTCAACTGGACAGGGAAGTTAAACGCCAAACCCGAGCCAACAAAAGGAATTTCCTAGACGATCTTGCAAAACAGGCAGAAGAGGCAGCACTGAGGAATGAATAAAGCACAGTATACAAAATAACTAAATTCATCAGCGGAAAACAAGGTGCAAACAATATTACATTAGTAAGAGATAAGCAAGGAAATCTCATCAAGACAGCAGAGGGACAGGAAACAAGATGGGCAAAGCACTTCAGGAGAAACTCAGAAAACAAGGAAATACCAGAGACACAATTGAATGTTCCTGAGGCTGAAAACGATCTAGATGTAAATACAGACATTCCACGAAAAGAAGAAATCATCACAGCAATCAAAGGGTTAAAGAACGGTAAAGCTCCGGGCCATGATAACTTAAATGCAGAGCTATTTAAGACAGACCCTGAGCTAACAGCAGAACTATTAGAACCACTATTTGCACAAGTGTGGAAAACGGGGACAACACCATCAGAGTGGAACAAAGGAATAATTGTCAAATTGCCCAAGAAGGGAGATCTTGCAGACTGCAATAATTGGAGAGGAATCACTCTTCTCTCAGTTCCCAGCAAAATACTAGGCAGGATAATTATACAGAGAATTTCAAAGGCAGTAGACTTCAAACTGAGGAAAGAACAAGCAGGATTTAGAAAGAACAGAAGATGTGTAGACCATATATTCACTCTCAGGAACATTATAGAGCAGTGCTCAGAATGGCAAAGACAGCTTTACATAAATTTTGTTGATTTTGAAAAGGCTTTTGACAGCATACATAGGGACAGTTTATGGAAAATACTGAGGGCTTATGGAATTCCAAGCTGCATAGTGTCAATCATAAAAAAGCCTCTATGCCAACTTTACGTAGTGTTGGGCAGAGCAACCTAACCTTCGAGGTGAAGACAGGAGTACGACAGGGATGCCCCTTATCAACCACTCTATTTTTAACACTCATAGACTGGGTGATGCGCCAGACAACAGAGGGCAGTCCAAGAGGAATAAGATGGACTACATTTTCAACATTGGAAGATCTGGAATATGCAGATGACATTGCACTGCTGGCACATTCACATCAACACATCCAGGAAAAAAACGGATAGACTTAATAAATTTAGCCAGCAGGTGGGCTTGAACATCAATTTAAAGAAGTCTGAGGTCATGACGCTCAATGTGAGCAACCCTGAGCCCATATCAGTAAGGAATCAGCAACTGGTACAGACAGATACCTTCACATACCTAGGAAGCATATGTGGTGGGTCGATATTACTTATCTATATATTTATGTAGCAGATGTGAAGTCAGCTATGCAAGCTCCTGAGGAAGTTTACCTTTTAACTATATGTCAGGAAACCTGTCTTGCTTCCACCAATGACTACCACCCGCTATGTATGTTATCCCCAATTTATATGTTATAATGTATGGATGTTGTGTAGCTACGTGTCTAGGGTATATGCAATGTATGTGCAGAAAATAACAACAACCACACTTTAAGGTTAATAAACAATTAAGTAAACAACTCCCTATTGAATTTTGGTCTGAACAATTTTTTACAAATGTATTAAGTATAATTGAGTTGATTCATAAAAGATTAAATGTCAAGATATATTTACACACAAATTAGTTTAACTATTAGAGTCTATTATTTTCCTGAACTAGGAAGTGTTTCTTCGTGTAATACTTTTTGTCCAAAATTAAGCACATATTTGGGAAATCAATATTGTCATCATTTTATTTAATCTGGTTGATATAGTAACTGGTGGAGAATATTTCAGTGAATACACAAGGCCCCAAAACACAGGGCTTATCTTAAGATATTTTTGTAGAAAAATTCTGCGATGTCCTGGTTATACGTCTTCCTCCTCACAGCACTGCTCAGCTTTCAGGATTCAAGATAAGGGAGGGCCCTCGAATCATATGGCCTCGAACAGGTACCAGGTTGAACAACAACGTGACTGGCTCACTTCAGTTTCACACCCAGAAACTCTGGAAGTAGAGGATTAATTTCCCCTCAAAATAATATTCTGACCTATCTCCATTTGTAACAGGTTTGCAGATATCAACCAATCAAAAATCAGAACATAATACATAAAATAATTATTTTCCCCCCTCTGGTAGTGTGCTCTATTACATTAAATATCTCAAACATATGTTTTGTTTTGTTTTTTCTTCCTAGTCCTAATACAATATTATAATTTCATAAATACATTCAGGTAATAACATGGATTACATAAAGATGGCCAGTGATTTTCTGGCTATACTTAAACATTATTCATTAAAGTCTTTTCCCTTATTAATCTCTCTTTATCCCAACTTTTAAGTAAAACTGCAAGGATTTTATTAAGTTCTTTCCCCACAATGATAAATATCTTTCTTAGCAACTCGGTGAAACAAACACAAAGTTTGATGTTAACTTTACTCTTTATATAAATTTATATGTTCTTTATCTCCCAAAGTACAAGCAAAGCTGTAGGGCATTTTACATGAAGCTATAAGATTATCTAACCCTATTTAATGCCTTTACGTAACCTGTTGAAGTGGCACTTTTACGACTTGCCCTCTTCCCTTCAAATATTCAGTCTTAATCAATATGGCAAACCCATTTTCAAATACAACAATAATTATATAAATTTTGGTCTTACTGAACTTTCGAATTGTTTCACTATTTAAGAAAATTACAGGCCATAAATGGTCACACAAGATCTACTGCTGAATAACAGAAAAGCGAAGGCATCTGATCACACTTGTCTGTAAACGTTATTAACTTTACATGTGAAAGTTTAAATTGAAAGTGGCAAGGAACGCTCGTCTTTCTGAGTATTTATTTCACTTTCTTAGTTATGCTCAGCAACCAATCAGGGGACTTCCGTTCCTACGCGTCTATTTTCAAAAAAGTTAACCTACAATTTTCAAATCAGGAGACACCCTTTCTATTGCCTCAATATGGCTAGCTTCAGTAAAGAAATCCCAGGCACGTCTATATATGTCTTCATTCTACCATATCGCTAGTATTATCTAAGTCATGTTAATCCAGAATGAAAATATTTACTTAGTCTACCGTTCGTCATCTAATGTATAAGGTTTCACACTTCTGGCTATTATTTTTTAATACCATTTTCGTCTTTCCTTTATATTTATTCAAATAACATATCTTTCTTTTTACATTAAGATAATATATTTAGACTAAAGAATATTATATATTTAACAACTAATTAGTAGCATTTTAATCTTCATTTTTAGTCTTTATTTTTCCTTTCGTTCGTTTTGGCCATTTAGTTTCAGTTTTAACATTCAAACGAGCTCTGTGCATTTCCCCCGTTCTCTCCCTTGTCTTTTCCAAGAAATACACGATTTCTAACTACACTAACTTTCACGCGTGCATGTTGGTTAAAGGCTTGCAAGTCTGTGACGTCACATTGGCATTTTCAACTATCGGCGTTTTACGCGTTAACCCTTTTGGAACCGAGAAATAAAACTAGTCTTACAACTGGGGGGAATTTTGCGAGACCATATGTGGGCGTGTTGTACATACAGATTGTATTTTACGACAGCATAGTAACACCAGACGGTGGGGCAGGCAAAGACATCAACATCAGAATGAATAAGGCAAGAACAGCCTTCTTTAGCCTAAATAACGTCTGGAAGTCCTCCCAATACCGCATAAGCACAAAATTAAGATTATACCAGAGTTGCGTGCTTTCTGTGCTTCTCTATGGTGCGGAATGCTGGAGAGTCACAGAGAAGGAAATGTCAAAATTGTCCTCTTTTCACACAACATGCCTAAGAAAAATTCACCGAATCTTTTGGCCGAATACCATCACCAACCAAGATCTGCTTACTCGTAGCAAGCAAGAGGACATGCATACCATCATAGCTGGCAGACGCTGGAGCTGGGTTGGTCATGTCCTCAGAAGAGACCCCGATGCCATCACAAGAACAGCTATGCTTTGGTGCCCCAACAATGACAAACCCCGAGGAAACAAAAGAGAAGTTCTATGACGAACAAACTCTATTATCTCATCAGTTCCTAAATCTGAGAAACTTATTATTCTCGGCGACTTTAATGCCAGAGTAGGCACTGACCACAACACCTGGGAAGGAATACTTGGTAAACATGGCATAGGCAAATGTAATAGTAATGGGCTCCTATTACTCAGCCTGTGTGCCACACATGATTTGTCCATCACGAACACCTTGTTTCGCCTACCCACTCGAAATAAAACAACATGGATGCACCCCCGCTCCAAAGAGTGGCATCTCATTGATTATGTCATCACGAGAAGGAGCGACAGACGTGATGTGAGAGTAACCAAGGCCATGTGTGGTGCCGAATGCTGGACTGACCACAGGCTGATTGTATCAAAACTCAACCTTAACATACAGCCCAAGCGAAGACACCAGAGTCAGAAACCCATGAAGAGGCTCAACGACACAAAACTCAAAAGCGAAGCAATTGCAGAGAGCTTCTCAAGGAACTTGGAAAGCCGTCTGAGGGACGTTGAGCTCAGTCAAACCACTATAGAGGAAAAATGGGCCACTCTAAAGAACACTGTGTACTCTGTAGCCTCTGAGAGCTTGGGATATACAACACGCAAGAACCCTGACTGGTTTGATGAGAATGATGTAAATATTAAAACACTGCTGGCTAAAAAATATCGCTTGCACAGAGATTATCAAAGCAACCCTTCCTCAACATCCAAAAAGGCAGCTTTTACCAACATACGCAGAGTTGTCCAGAATAAGCTTAGGAAGATGCATGATGCATGGCTCAGCAATAAAGCAGGCGAGATACAGAGATATGCAGACAGAAATGACTCAAAGCGCTTTTATGATGCCCTGAAAGCAATTTATGGCCCTCAATCGAATCAATCATCATCGGTCCTAAATGCTGATGGCATGGCATTGCTCACTGATAAAACGCAGATTTTGGATCGCTGGGCACAACACTTCAATGCCATCTTAAATTATCTATCAACTGTGAACGACCAGGCCATTGCAAGCATACCGCAAGTTACAGTCAATGATAGACTTGACCTTCCACCCAGCTTGGAAGAGGTCAAGAAAGCAATCAGTCTACTTTCCAGCGGCAAAGCCCCTGGATCAGATGCTATTCCTGCTGAGATTTATAAAGCTGGAGGCAGCATGCTGCTGCAGAGATTAACAGATCTCTTCCACTCAGTCTGGGATGAAGAACAGATACCACAGGAATTGAAAGATGCCACCATTGTTCACATATACAAGCGAAAGGGAAATCATCAATCATGTGATAACCATGGGGGAATATCCCTACTATCTATTGCGGGCAAAATCCTGGCTCGAGTCCTGCTCAATCGCTTGACTGTTCATCTTGAATCGCAGGTCTTACTTCCAGACAGTCAGTGTGGTTTCCGAGCAGGCCACGGGACCGTCGATATGATATTTGCCGTTCGCCAACTTCAGGAGAAATGTCAGGAATAGTACAGTGACCTATACACAACATTTATTGACTTGACCAAGGCCTTTTACACTGTCAATAGGGATGGACTATGGAAAATTATGGCGAAATTTGGCTGTCCCGATAAGTTCATCTCAATTGTCCGCCAGTTTCATGAAGGTATGATGGCTCCGCGTATTGAATGATGGAGAACCTTCTGAACCCTTTCCGGTCACAAACGGTGTCAAACAAGGATGTGTTCTCGCTCCGACACTATTCAGTATGATATTTGCTGCCATGCTGTCTAACGTTACGCATGGCAGTAGTGACATCAGATACAGGACAGATGGGAAGCTGTTTAATTTGAGACGATTACAGTCCTTTACAAAGGTGAATGAAACAGTGATCTCTGACCTTGTCTTTGCGGACGACTGTGCCCTTAAAACCTGCACAAAACTAGACATGCATAACAATATGAGGAGGCTTTCTGTAACGTGTGATGACTTTGGTCTTACCATCAATACGAAGAAATCTGAAGTAATGTTGCAACCTGCTCCTGGGAAACCTTACTGTGAACCAAATATCACAGTAAAGAACCAACGTCTCCAAGTGGTGGACAGCTTCACTTATCTAGGCAGTACCCTTACCAAAGATGCGAATATCGACGCCGAGGTCAACAACAGAATTGCAAAGGCAAGTGCAGCTTTTGGAAGACTAAGAGTAAATGTCTGGGATCGACAAGGAATTAGTGCCGCCACCAAGATAAAAGTATATCATGCAGTAGTGCTCACTACCCTTCTGTATGCCTGTGAAACGCCAAGAAGCTTAATCATTTCCACATGAGCTGTCTTCACAGGATACCCAGGATCAAGTGGCATGATAGAGTATCTAATTCTGAGGTCCTCAACAGAGCACATATCTCAAGCATCTACACATTGCTGCAGAGGGCCCAAACTAGATGGGCCGGACATATTGTTCGCATGCCCGACAAACGCCTCCCAAAGCAGTTGATGTACAGCGAACTCTCTATGGGTAAGCGAACAGTAGGGGGACAAAAGAAACGCTTCAAAGACACACTGAAAGCATCGTTGAGCAGCTTCAAAACTGATGTCTCCTCCTGGGAGACTATCGCACATGATCGCTCTGCCTGGCGGACAAACATTACTCAAGGCGCTCGCATTGCAGAACAGAATTTAGCTGATAAGGCAGAATGTAAGCGTGCTGCAAGAAAAGTCAGAATGCGCAGCAACACTACTATCCACTCTAACCATGTGTGCCCCGTATGTGGCATGGCCTGTAGAGCCAAAATAGGACTAATTAGCCACATGAGATCACGGCACTGATGTCTCACAATTCAAGTCTGAAGCTGTCGCCATCTTCGCTTGCGATGGGCAACTATTATTAATGTTTTATTTAGACCTGGCAGTTATGTGTGGAACACTATATCATTTAAATGGCCGCCTCTGCCAGCCATACAGATGCGCGCCCTATGGAGCACATTTTGCATGACATTTTCGCATGTTTCAACTTGTCTAGCGGTGATATCCTCTCGAATATTGACTTTGAGTTGCTCAGTAGTCTGTGGCTTGTTGGTATAGACCTTCCTTTTCAAAAAACCCCATTTAAAAAAAAGTCTAATGGAGTTAAATGTGGCGATCTTGGAGGCCAGTCGATGTCGCCAAATTTCGAAATTAATTTGTCCGAAAACATCCTATTCAAAATTTGTCTTGTGTCGCGTGCTATGTGCGACGTGGCTCCATCTTGTTGAAACCACATGTCACTTAGTTCCAAATTCTCCAATTGCGGACCGAAAAAGTTGTTAATCATGTCCCGATATCTTTCGCCATTGACCGTAACAGCATTGCCATGAGCGTTCTCAAAAAAGTATGGACCAATCACACCTCCAGCCCACATAGCGCACCAGACTGTCACTCGCCGAGGATGTAGAGGCTTCTCGTGTATCTCTCGTGGATTTTCGCTTCCCCAAATACGGCTATTTTGATTGTTTACGAAGCCACTGAGGTGGAAGTGAGCCTCATCACTCATGATGATTTTCTTTCAAAATTCAGGGTCATTTTCAATGGCTTCTAACATCCAATTACTGTAATTACGACGCCGTTCGTGGTCTGCAGGTTGAAGAGCTTGCGTCAGCTGGATCTTATATGGGTGTAGGTGTAGATCTTTACGCAAAATTGTGTGTAAAGATGACCGAGATAGGCCAAGTTCTTGTGAACGGTGTCTGATGGAGGTGCCCGGCATTTCAGCTACACTTTCACGCACAGAAGCAATGTTTTTCAACGAACGAGCGCTCCGAGGTGCTGGAGGCCTTGAGCGATTCACCACCGAACCAGTTTCTTCAAATACCGCCACTAAACGCTGAATTGTGCATACTGCAGGCACATGATTACGACTCAAAATTTCACGTAATTACGCCGAGTCACCGCAATTGAACACTGATTTTGATAATAAGTTTTAACTATTGAAACGCGTTGTTCATATGTGTACCTCTCCATAATGAATTTTCCACGTCTCTATTTGACGTCTGCCAAATATGAAGTGACAGAAACAAAATCCACAGAAATGGCGGGCAATTCAAATCTACCTGCTCTCGTTCGGACACCCTGTATTAGCTCTGATACTACTATTACTGCTGCTACTTTATTACTACTGCTAATACTGTAAGCTCTGATACTACTATTACTGCTGCTACTTTATTACTACTGCTAACACTGTTAGCTCTGATACTACTATTACTGCTGCTACTTTCTTACTACTGTTAATAATGTTAGCTCTGATACTACTATTACAACTGCTAATACTGTTAGCTCTTACACTACTATTACTGCTGCTACTTTATTACTACTGCTAACACTGTTAGCTCTGATACTACTATACTACTGCTAATACTGTTAGCTCTGACACTACTATTACTGCTGCTACTTTATTACTACTGCTAACACTGTTAGTTCTGATACTACTATTACTACTGCTAATACTGTTAGCTCTGACACTACTATTACTGCTGCTACTTTATTACTACTGCTAACACTGTTAGCTCTGATACTACTATTACTACTGCTAATACTGTTAGCTCTGACACTACTATTACTGCTGCTACTTTATTACTGTCGTAATTTTTACCTAAGAGGGTTCTGATGGATACTGGTCCCTTCAGAGTGTAGAGTGATATTGAAGGCTCTGTGAGAATAAGGATTTAGGAGAATGAGGTAGTAGATTCACAAGCGCTGGGAAGAGCAAGGACAGTCTCTTATTACGACAATATCTGTTTCTCACAGACTACTCCTATCTCTCTTCTGAACAAACAGTTGTTTATCAGTTCCAGTCGCTCACGCGCACACACCGATTTGGTGATTCTGACGCACAACGTACATGAATACACACTACGATAACAAAATATGGGAAATGTTTGGAGTTTTGGGCCAGCCGACAACCAATACAAATAAAGTTTAATACCTTTATTATCAAAAATCAGTCACAAATAATTATATATTTACTGTCAAAAAATCAAAGGTTACCAAATACAAAGATGACAAGGGAAGAGGGGTTTTTTGAGGAGAAATATCCCATCCACCGTTTCCCGTTTGTATTTACTAACAGACAAGACCTGGTCCAAAAGACAAGAAAGGGAGGGGGGGGGGGTGATCAGAGATGGGCAATTTAACCAACTGGTAAATTTATTACTCTGAGGCAAGGGGTTACAGAAAGGGGGGCGGTGTAGAGGAAAAGCTAGGGTTCTCAAATGTCTCCCTTTAATCAACAAATTTTATGGGAGGGGGAATGAACCCAGTTACACAATCCCGCTAGGAGAAGTCCCGTACAAGGAATATAATGCACCTTAATACTAGGTCGAACTAATTAAAAGGGTAAAGAAAAGATTAAATCTCCTTTCATTAAAAAAAAACACACTAGGGCTGGCCATCCCACAGACACACACGCAGACTTACCAAAATGGTGAATTCTGGCACTCTAGGAATTATTTACCACAGCAGCTAATACCGTGGAATAATAGACTGGTCTTCTTATTTCTTCCGTGTCAGGCCCCAGATTTAACGAGGTAACAAATAGTCTCAAAAAATCGCCAGACGGTGAAGCGTAAAGGCTACTGTTGGTTTAGATAAAGTTCCTAATGAATCGCACAGGCACTTGGCTAGGCGTGAGGTATGGTGTGGTTCCTAAAATTGGCACAGCTGGTGGAGATAACTTTCTTTTTCCGTACTGTCACAAGTTAAAAACACTGAGGTAAGTTCTTCTTTGGGGGTGGGTAAAATCCACTGAATATACTTGACAGACAGTGTTCAGGTAGATCTATGTTCTTCTTCACAAATAGGGCAGTGAATAAAATATGTTCTGCTTCCAGTTTACTTTAAGGACTATATGAACTAGTATTTTAAAAGTGTTTCTTGGGTGGCTTTATTCTCAGTTAAATTCAGAGGAGCGGGGCCCATTACAGGTCGCCACAAGTTTAGCTTTAAAAAAGTTCATATGTTACTGGAGTTATCGAATTGAGTTGGCAGAACTCTGTATATAATTAATAATTGCTGGGATGCAGGTTGAATGATCGTTCTGAATGAAAGATAATCAAAACAAGAAATGCATTACAAATCATATTATAATCTGACACGCGATAAATTTCAGTTAGCCTATTTACTTTATTAGCGTCGTCACTTAACAAAACAGGAAAACTCCCGTGAGTTAAAAATAATTAAAAGCACATCTATCTATACAGAACTACACTGTATTTACTAGTTATAATTCCCTTTAACGTTTGAAAATTAATTTACGCGTTAATTGTATTAGGAAATACTTTTAGATGTAACATTTAGTTTGCACTAGAACTTTGAAAATGGGTTTATTTAATAAGGTTAAATTTACACCACAATCCAGTGAAATAAAATGAAATAACTAGACCACTGATCAATCGAAGCTAATGTATAAATTACCGTCTGCGCAGAAAAGAATACACTCCAATAGTCACCAAAGGTAGATGAAATCTAGCAGGAATCCGACTAGGCTATATGCTAGTGAAACTAGGATTCTGTCAGAACGAACGATAAAATGCAGTTTTCGGAGTTCTTTATTTATACATCTCGAATGTAACTTAAATGGGACGTGTTGGATTTTCACACCTTTCTTGAAGTATAGCAAAATCCGAGGTACAACGCCGTTGTGTTAACCGCTGAGTTTCCTCCGTTTTCCCCGGTCTACCGATCTTCTTCGTCTCAGGCTGCTCGCATAAGGGTGCAAAAATTTCTCGAGAAGCTAACTACGTTAGCTGAGAGTTCCCTGATTCTTTAGATCGTATACCGCTCCACGTTGAATTCTGAAGATCAGCCTTCTTTGATGGTACCGCTGTTCTGAGAAGCTTTGGCAACTCCCACCAGGCGGGGCGACAGCCAGGTAAGAAAATGAACTGCTGTTAATTGCTCTAGAAACAGGAGTGAGTCTCTGGCCACGTCCTCTTTTGGGCCGGCGTTAAGGAAAAGATTGCTATAAATCGTTCTCAGAGATGGTCGTGGGCGTGATTTAACCTCCCATCAAAGGCCATGCGATCTCAAAAGTTCACAGAAGATAGCAGGCTACATATTAATGATCCAGCGTGTAAAATTCTCGTGGAAATGCTGCATGCAGGTTAAAGTTACAATGAGAGGCCAATATTCTGTTATAATCCATCGAGTCAGGGAAATTCATTTGTCATACTTAGACGTACTTCACAAAGACTTAATACAGCCCAGGAAATTCATTTTTATAAGGAACCTGACTCTGAGGAAACTGAACACACAAAGTCAAAGAGGAAGTTTTAGTGCTAAATTAAAGACCCCAAGTACACGTGTAAGATGCCTAACCCAGTGCCTTAACCTATTCATCTGAGGAAAAACGTCTGTGAGCCAAGATTGGTGTAAGTTGGGATTTTACATTCTATATTTCATTACTAACATGTGAACTAACACATATGTATATATTATTATGTGAATTTTAATGTGTAAAAAGTGCTCGGAATGTCCAAGTCTTTTGAGGCTGGCAACCTCATCATATGGAATAATGATTTCATGAACCCCCGCTGCAAGGGACTTGCGACTGCTTTATTGCTAGTTTCTTAAAGAGAACTAAACGCATAAATAGTCCCAGGTTCCATATAGAGCAGGGAGGGAAAGATGAAAGAAATGATGTACATTCTATGTATAATATCTATATTTTCTTACTTACTTAGTCGTTCCCCTTCTACCGTGAGGTGTAGAGGTTTGGAAGAGAGAGCGCCAGACTATCCTATCGGCTGTCTTCCTTCTGACCTGGTTCTATTCTAGTCCTCTGTCCTTCAAAGATTGTCTAATGTTGTCCTCCAAGCGGACTCTGGGTCGTCCTGGGGGTCTGGATCCTTGGCTCTTTGTTTCCGATGCTTGTCGTGGTAGCCGATCTTTTCCCATTCTGCAGACATGGCCAAACCATCTTAGTTGGGACTGTTCTACTTGGGTCTGCAGGGGGTGGGATTTAAGGCCTTGACATATCGTCTGGTTGCGGACCATGTCTCTTCTTGTTACTTCAACCACCTTCCTCAGATACCTCATTTCTGAGGTTTGGATCTGGCTTTTGTGGGTTGTATTCATTGCCTATGACTCGCATCCATATGTCAAGACTGGGACATAGGTGGAGTGGTATACAGCCATCTTCGTTTTCTTACCAACCTCTCTCTTGCTGAGGAATCCTCGATTTATGGCCTGAAAAAGTCTCCCAGCTTCTGCTTTTCGAGTCGCGAACTTTTCTTTGATGCCTCCCTTTCGGTCTATAATAGCTCCGAGGTATTTAAAATGGTCGACCTGCACTAGGACCTGTTCTGCCAGCTTAATCTGATGTCTTCTTTCTTCTCGGGATATCACCGTGGATTTTGTTTTAGAGCTGCTTATGACCACCCCTCTCTTCTCCAGCTCTTCCTTCTAGACTTGCAGGTTGGATTGGAGATGTGCCTCTGATTTAGCTATCAGGGCAACATCGTCAGCAAATGCCAGCTCTGAAATACAGACCTGTTTCATCTTCCAGTACCCCACTGAATACTTTCTTGTTCTTTCCTTACATGCCTTGATGACATCATCCGAACTCTTCTGACTTATGGTTTGCTGTCCTCACATAATTTATGCAAGACTTGTAGAAGCTCTGTATAGCATGAATCAGAGGTGCTGGAATATTCTTCCTTGCCAAACAGTCCCAAAGTTTGCTCCAGGGGACCCTGTCAAACGCCTTTTCCAGATCTATGAAACAAAGATGGATCTCACTCTTATACTCAAGGGCCTTTTCACTCAGCTGTCTGAGTGTGAAGATTAGGTCTTGAGTACTTCGGTTTGCTCGGAATCCGCACTGGACCTCATCCAATTGTGGCTCAGCTAGGCGTCGGAGTCTCTGCTCTAGGATTCTAGAGTAGATTTTACCAGGGACACTAATATTACTACTGCTACTAATATTACTACTGCTATTACTATGACTACTGCTACTACTATTACTACTGCAACTACTATTACTACTGCTACGAATATTACTACTACTACTTCTACTACGACTGCTGCTACTAATATTACTACTGCTACTACTATTACTCTGCTACTAGTATTACTACTGCTACTACTACGACTACTGCTACTAATATTACTACTGCAGCTACTATCACTACTATTACTACAGCTACTACTATCACTACTGCTTCTACTATAACTACTGCTACCATTATTACTACTGTTACTACTATTACAAATGCTACTACTATTACTACTGCTACTACTACGACTACTGCTACTAATATTACTACTGCTACTACATTTCTAATGCTACTATTATTACTAATGCTACTACTACGACTGCTGCTACTAATATTACTACTGCTACTAGTATTACTCTGCTACTAGTATTACTACTGTTACTACTATTACTACTGCTACTACTATTACTACTGCTACTACTACGACTACTGCTATTAATATTACTACTGCAGCTACTGTCACTAATATTACTACTGCTACTACTGCTAGTACTATTACTACTGCTACTACTATCACTACTGCTATTACTATAACTACTGCTACCATTATTACTACTGCTACTACTATTTCTACTACTACAACTATTACTACTGCTACGATTACTGCTACTACTGTTAACACTGCTACTATGATTACTCTTTTACTACTATAACTCTGCTACTACTGTTACTACTTTTACTACTACTGTTACTGCTACTACTGTTAGAGCTGCTAACTATGGGCAGAACATTGAAAGACAAGACAGGCTGAAGTATCTGGGAGTAACGTTTGATCATGGGCTATCATTCAAGTATCATGTCGAACTGATCATACAGAAGTGCAAGCGAGGACTGGTAGCGTTAAAAACAATGGCTGCTGCTCGCATGGAACAGAGACCATTGTTTCTCCTGTATCATCAGCTCGCGATTTCAGTAATTGAGTATAGCTTTGGAATACTCATGCTGTCCGTGTCACAATGTGAACCACTGGAACGCATTCAAAATGAAGGGATGCGACTAGTTTTCGGAAAGTACGCGTGATATCCCCATTGTGACAATGAGATGCATGCTCGGATTGCTGTCGATTAAATCCAGATAAGCGATGGCCCAGGCAAAAGCCTATATGCGGGTCACCACGGACACAAGACATACATGAGAACGTAGCTGACATCAAAGGAGCAATAATCAAGAGGTGGATGTCATGGATGTCATAGGCAGAGGCCACAACTGGTCATGTGACCACGGTTGAAAATGTATTGAAAAGGGAAGAGTGGAATAAGTCTGGGGAGAACTGGATAAACTGCGAGCAGGTCATCATTAGCCTTGGCAGAGAGTGCAGAGCTTGGGGCAATGGAAATTCAGAGTTGGAGATTAATCAGCTGATAAGTGGTCATGTATGGATGATGAAGCCATTGTGTACACTGATGAATCTATAATGCGTGGGGAGAAATCAGGATGGGGCTTCTCTACAAGAATAAAGGGCAGGGTCGTCGCTGAACAGAGTGGAACCTACATGACAACAACCTCCAGCAAAAGAACGGAGGTAGACGCAATTACTGCAGCACTGAGGTGGCTGTCTTAAACTCCATCAACCAGGGCAGTTATATTGTCAAACTCTAAAGCCTTGCTTCGGAAAGTTCAGATCGGATGGCTGAGGCAGGAATGGAAAACATCAATAGAATCCTCAAGTCTTCAAAAATGGTGAGTATCTATTGTCCTGGTCATGCAGATGTACTTGGCAATGAAAGAGCTGACAGACTGGCCTCGAGAGCACCCATAATAGGGAAATTGGACATGGATAAGGAAGAGGTACTGAAAGCAACTAATGATCGCCTGCTGGACAATGACACTGTTATGGGTGAATCAATACGGCGGAGACTATTTGAGTTTGACGTCAAACGTGGGACTAGCAGAAATGGACATGAGAGAGGATGCATCCGTCGTATTTACAACCAGCGTGCTTCAGGTACAATTAACATTCATACAGTTTGACATTTGCTGAGGGAGACTGAGCACCTATGGGTTTGCCCGGAGTGCAGTGAGGTCGTTTTTGATTAACAAATAACAAATAAACCATTTATGACAATCTAGAACTTCCTGGTTGCCTTTCTTGTTGTTCTTTATGTTGAAGAGCGCCATACAGTAAGGCGAACTTGACACTGTATATATATATATATATATATATATATATATATATATATATATATATATATATATATATATATATATATTATATATATATATATATATATATATATATATATAATATATATATATATATATATATATATATATATATATATAACTATTCGAAGTGACATTTGTTCATCCAGGAATAAACCACCAAAGTTGGCGTCCACCTTATTAATCTATTTGTCAAGGATGGACTGGGGCCAAATTTAGCACTGAACACTTACATTATCGATTTATATATTCAGGATAATTGTATGTCCAAGGGAATATCACCAAGAGTAGGTAAGGGGTGAGTAAGTGGCCACGTATGACAGAGAGTGAATTTTTGTTGTTACGGTAACTCGTACCAACCTGGTTATTTTGCTTTAAAATTGTTTACTTTACTGAGTAGCATTTAGTAGGAACTTTGTTTACTTTACTGTCTATTCAGTAATATAGTGCTAACCTTTGACCTTTCAATTATTTACTTTTTGGGTTATTTTCTTAAGAGGGGGAAGGCATATTTATTCTGTTATTTTCATATGTATATAATTCTGATTTTTTTTTTTGATTTTTCAACAGATATTTGATGTTGTCAAGTTAAATGATAATAAACAACAAAGAAAACTTACTTTGTGTGGTGGTCAGACCCATACCCAAATAATCGTAGTTCTTTCACGTCTGTGTGTTTTGTTGTCGCATAGCTGTGTGTGTGTGAAGTTAAACTTATATTTCTATGTATACGGAGGGCAAGATTATCTTGTACTAAATTATAGTCGTATAGATAGGATGGAAAACAGAAACTTACTCATTCCATAGACATATCTTCTCCTTAAACTATCACCTGTGAAAATCTATTTCTCACACTTTTATTTCTCACGTACTTATCACAATCCACTCTACTCATACGGGACCATAAATAACTCTCACACCTATACGTACGATATATATACATATATATATATATATATATATATATATATATATATATATATATATATATATGCTACTACTATTACTACGACGACTACTGCTACTACTATTACTACTGCTGCTACTGCGACCACTGCTACTACTATTACTACTGCTACTACTATTACTACTGCTACTACTACGACTACTGCTACTACAATTACTATTGCTACTACGACGACTACTGCTACTACAATTATTACTGCTACTACTACGACTACTGCTACTACTATTACTACTCCTACTACTGTTAGCACTGCTACTATGATTACTCTTTTACTACTATAACTCTGCTACTACTATTATTACTGCTACTACTACGACTACTGCTACTACTATTACTATTGCTGCTACGACGACTACTGCTACTTGTTACGCACAGATCATTTTTTCTAAGTCATTGTATGATCATTTTTTTCCTAAAGACATTGTATGATCATTTTTTGCTAAAGACATTGTGTTATTAGATTGACTGAAATGTACACTTTAATTTTTTCGGTCAAAGCTACATAACTCTGGATATTGAGAGTATCATTTAATATGATGTTACCTCCTCTTGTGTCGAGACACGGTCGGTCCACATTTTTATTAACGAAGTGTGACCATTCTCCTTATTTGGTAGTATCGGTCAACTGTTGTTGGAATGTCTGAAACCTGTGTTGAGGTCTTTGTTCGTGTCCATATAAGGCTTGATCTAGTATAAATCTGTATCTCGAATGTTCCTAGATCGTCTTGTTTGTTTGACTATTCATGTGTAAAGGTTCTGCGCATGTCCGGACGAGAGGCGTCTGGGAAGGCTTCTTTGTCGGAGTCGATATGAATTTGTGAAGCAGAAAGGACGCGTTTTGGCGTCTCTGTGATTTTGTTAGGGATTAGGAGCCTTTTTGTGAGATAGTTAGCTTACAAGGTCCTTCCCTTGAGTATTCTAAAACGCCTGGAGGCGTATGTTTCTGTGGTGTGGATTTTTCGAACGAAGGTAATGCGTCATTTACATCCAATCTGTAACTTTACTTATGTTTGACAATGGTCGATCTCTGCTCACGTATGCATTACAGAAAAGAAGGTTCTTCTAATAGATGTCACGCCCCAGGTATCTTCATACCTGAGATCTATATGTAAACGGGTCATACTCAGCCCGAAGGACAGTTCTTTGTTCTATGAACGTCGCTGTGTGTCAGCGATTATGCCTACGTCAAGGTTAGACTTGGGAATGCCTGTAAAGGTCAGTTCGACCTGTACTCCTCAATGCTATTTCTCGTGCAAACGATAACGGACTTATTTATTACACCTGATCTGCCAGCATCAGGAGAGGAGTAATGATTATTATGTATGTGTACTGATGAAATGCAGCTGACACTGTGGCACTATTGATAGTAATGAATATTAATGCATCCAGCTCTGTGCCATATTATTTAGACAGAGTTATGAATAATAACTTTATGACACTGTGAACCTTGAACTGTTGTTTACGCTATGACTGATGAGGATTGGATCCTACATGAATATCAGTTGGCACCAATATTATTTCTGAATGCTACAATCGTTGAACTGTGATGTCTTATGACGTATGTAACGTGACTGTCATTGTGGTGTGCAATAAATGGTATATAAACGTCACGAGCAGTTACCATTTCTATGACTTTGCATGTCATTTTGCCTGTGCTGTACTCTGTGGACTATCCAACTACCTTACACACGGCAACAATAAAAACCAGATAGGACACCCTACAATACAACCATAATCTACCCGGTGTCGATAGGGGTGGTACCTCAAGTCAGCCTAAATCCACCCTTATCATTTCATGGTGGCCAATAGTTGGTTTATTCTGGTACCAGCTCTCAAGGGACGCAACAAACCCAGACATCATACCACAAGACAACATTGCAGTTTCTACTCATCACCTTTGATGAAATTTTTTGAAAGTACCCGGCGTTACTGACAGTTGGTAATATTTTGAAACTATCCGGCGCTGCTCGGCAGTATTGCAGTTTTCCTACGAGAGAAGGACAAGTACCGAGCGAATCGATTTCCTGATCAGTAAGGAAGAAGGACAAGTGCCGTAACAACTGTTCCGGTATCAGAAGCTCATTTTCCAGCGTCATGGCTGTCTATAGGAGCAGATGTTGATCAACGTTGGATCATTATCCTCAGACTGCTGATCTCAACCTGTTCTTCACCGTGCTGACGTTTGGACACATAGAAGTTAAGTGGCCTGTTTTGTTTGTGAACTGTGCCCTTATGTTCTAACTGAGCCTTCTGTCTCACACTTTTCACTCTGTTTACATGCTACATGTTTATATGTTATATGTTATTTGTATATTTATATGTTTATATTTCAGCGGGTTTCGGTTGGGTGGTGTCTTTCAGTAGAAGATACCACGTCACAGAGGTTTCTACTGTTAGCGTTTTCTTTAGGGACTGTGCAAATTTCCTATTGTGAAATTTGCTAGCGACAAACGTTGCTATATTTGTTTAGTTGTGACGAGTTGTGCTTTATTTTCGTTGTTTTTGGTAATATTTTTTTTCTGTTTTTTAGTTCCGATTTCATTTGTTTGTATTTGTAGGTCTCCACTTTTTTATTATTCAGTTCTATACACCATTTTTGTTATACATTGTGACGTCATTTGTTTGTGTACATTCTTCGCATTTTGTCATCACATTCTTTGTGATATTTTCCTGTTAGTTCTGCTGTTTATTTAGTTGACTTATGCGAAAGTTTTCGTATTGACTTTGATCTTTGTTGTTGTTTACATTGACTTTGATCTTTGTTGTTGTTTACATTGACTTTGATCTTTGTTGTTGTTTACATTGACTTTGATCTTTGTTATTGTTTACATTGACTTTGATCTTTGATATTGTTTACATTGTCTTTGATCTTTGTTATTGTTTACATTGTCTTTGTTCTTTGTTATAGGTTACATAGTTCTTGAGTAATTAGCTTTCACTATTGTTACATATTTGCTCATGCACTATTGATTTATAGTGCAGTTATCTTAACTAACTAGTGGATTTGTTCATGCACTATTACATTGTGCAGTTATGATAAATAACTGATTGATTTGTGTTTATGCACTAATTTGTGTAGTGTACTGATGAGTAAGAAGTGACTTGTGATATTATTATACATTTGATAATACAAGTTTGGTGTAAAAGACTTGTTTCCCACAGAGATTGGGTTAAACATTGGGATTATACAAGTACTTTATTAAGTCTTGTTACTATTAAGGTTGAAATAAGATAATTAATATTTCAGATTTGGTGACTCATAATATTAGACATAATGTCTACACTTGATTACTTTATTGAACAAGGGAAATCCCTTGGCAAGACAGGTGATAAGTTGGAAGAATATGCAACTACTCAATATGATAAGGCATTAAAGATGGAAGAGAAAAAAATGGAAATGGAAGCTGAACAAAAGAAATTGCAGATGCAGGTGGAGGAAAAAAGATTCCAAATGGAAATGGAAAAACAAAAAAGGGAAGCAGAAGCAAAAGCTGAAGAGAAAAGACTACAGATTGAGGCTGAAAACAAAAAACTTGAAAGAGAGGCTGAGAATAAAAGACTTGAAAAAGAAGCTGAGAATAAAAGACTAGAAATAGAGACTGAAAATAAGAGACTTCAGGCTCAGGCTGAAGAGAAAAAGTTACAAAGAGAGGCTGAGGCTGAAGAAAAAAAGTTACAAAGAGAGGCTGATGAGAGAAAAGCAAAAATGGAGCATGAAGAAAAACTCTTAGCTTTGGAGTTAGAAAAGTTAAAGTTGATGAACTTGGGTAATGCTAATGATCCAAATAAGGTATCATCTTCTAATAAGTCTAATGCTGTTGATTTCAAGCTTAATCTACCAGCATTCAATGCTTCCATTGACGATATAACGTTTTATCTAGAGAGATTTGCACGTTCATGTAAAATACAGAACTTGGATAAATCACTTTACGTGTTTCATTTGTCCAAAATACTTAAAGGTGATGCTTTGACTATGTTAGGCATGGTAGATGAACCTGACAGGGACAATTATGAGATTGTCAGGGCTGTCTTGCTAAAGAAATACCAACTAAACGAAGACGGCTATCGTCTTCAATTTAAAAATATGTTGCCTGAAACTGGAGTAGAATTCTCTGAATTCATATCAAAGATACGTATTACTTTTACACGTTGGGTTGAGTTGTCTAAGACAGAACATACGTATGAAGCACTTATGGACTTACTGCTAAGAGACAAGATAATGTCTTCTGTCAATGAATCTTTTCTTGCTTTTCTTCATGAGCGTAAGCCTAAAAACGTAACAGAAATGGAAGAATACTGTTGCCAGTATGTTACTGCGCATCCTCATGTAACCATTAGCAACTCTAAAGTAAAAGAAGGTCATGCCAGTTGCTTCGGCAGCACCTAATGGCCAAAATTTCATGCGTAAATTTCAGGGTAGCCAACAAAATTTTAATAAAAAGAGTAACCGTAATTATGCTCAGAATCATAGTGATCAATTTCAGGGTGATTCTTCTTCGCAGAACTGGAGACAACCTGATACTCCACGGTATACTACTCCCTATAATTTTAGACATTTTCACAAAGGTAATCAATATAGAGGCAAATCTTTTTCTCGGAGACCCCAAAACCAATATAATAGAGGTTCTCAACAGTATAGAAATGGTAATGACAGTTATAGAAACTGGAATTCAAACCAAGATAACAACTACAGTAGAGAGTTTAATGATAATTGCAGAGGCAATAATGGTCGCGGTAGATCGCAACATAAAAGAAAAAGATATCAACAGACAAACTCTGTACAACAAGAATCTCAGGGAGCAGATAAACAGGTTAATGATAATAAAGACCATAATGCTATCGGATGTTCATCTTTTGATTTTGGTAGAGCAAATAAATGTATCCAATGCAGTACTTTATTTGACCCGACTACCGTAACAACTTTAAGCTGTGGTCATCCTCTTCCCGCTCTTCCTGCTAATGTTGCGCATGACGGGAGGGGTTCTCTTGTACTACATAAGGGTCTTGTGAATAGTAATCCAGTCTCAGTTTTGTTTGATTCTGGATGTACTACTGTTGGTGTTAGGCAATCTCTTGTAAATTCATCCTGTGCTACAGGAAAGGTCATCAAATGTGTCACATTTGGTGGCACTTTGGAAAAGTATCCTACAGCCATAATACATATTGCTACTCCTTTCTTTACGGGAGATGTCCACGCGTGTCTTCTTCCAAACCCTATTGCGGACCTTATTATTGGTCGTATTCACGGAGTTAGGGAATGTACCCCACAGCAAATTGCTGTTTGGGAAGAGCAAAACATCGAAGCTACTAAAGCGGTGGTCACAAGAGCACATGCTCTGGATCCACCTCAAACTTCATTAACTAATAATGAGGAAGTAGATAGCCAAAATAGTCACTTGATTATTTCACGTGACTCATTTATAAAATTGCAAGAAGAAGATCCTTCTTTACAAAAATTCTTCATTCTAGCAAAAAAAGGTGATCCAAATCAGAATACTAATAGAAAGTCTTGGATTTCTATGAAGAACGGCGTACTTGTGCGTATGGTACAAGACTCGTCTACGTCCACTCATTCACAAATTCTCGTGCCTAAGAGTATGAGATTGCAAATATTGCAACATGCTCATGACTCGCAATGTGCTGGACATATGGGTTTTTCCCGTACAAAGTCGAGGGTTCTTGCGGCTTTCTTTTGGCCATTTGTGACCAAGGACATACGAATTTACTGTCGTTCTTGCAAAGTATGTCAGGAGGTCAAATCTAAAGGACCACGACATGCTGCGCCTATCCAGGCTGCTGACATTCCTATTCGCCCTTTTCAAAAAATGGCAATAGATATTATCGGTCCTTTTAGGATTAAGTCGGCCAGAGGACATCAATTTATCCTTACATGTGTCGATATGTGCACACGTTGGCCAGAGGCTATACCTCTCAAGAGCATCTCAACTGCTGATATCGCAGACGCTCTTTGGCTGATATTTTCTCGCTTGGGTTTCCCCGGAGAAATATTATCAGACCATGGCACTCAACTTATATCAGACACTATGTCACAAGTAATGTCTATGCTACATATTAAAAGGTCTCTCAGCAGTATCTATCACCCAATGTCTAATGGGTTAGTTGAGCGTTTGAATAGGACTCTAAAAACTTTACTTGGGAAAATAACTGAGGATCATCCTCAGGATTGGGACAGGGTTTTACCCGCGGCTCTCTTTGCGTATAGAGAGGTTCCCAATGAACACACAGGGTTTTCTCCTTTTGAACTTGTCTTTGGCGCGCAACCGCGCGGCCCTATGTCTTTACTACACGATCTTATCACTGCCGATAATATTAGCGATGAGACTCAATCTTCTTACGAGTATGTCATTGCTCTTAGGCAAAAGATCATCGAGGCATGCAAACTAGCAACTTCTTCATCCGAATTTGCTAAAGAAAAGGCAAGGCAGTTTGCAAATAAAAATAGATGTCTACGACAACTTTGTCCAGGTGACAAAGCATTCGTTCTTGTTCCTTCAAGGGAGAACAGACTTCTTATTGCATGGAAAGGTCCATATGCAATAGTCTCCAAGATTTCCGATGTCGACTATATAGTCGATATTGATGGAAAGCATAAGACTTTCCACATAAATATGCTCGCGGAATTTCATGAAAGACCTGACTATTTGCAGCCTATTTTCCAGGCAATGGACAATTCTCAAGTACCTCATCATCATTACTCATCCCTGTCAGTTATACAGGATGAGGAAACTACTTTTTCTGATGTCAATCTTCCACTTCCTATGGTCCCACTTCATTCGATGGAATCTTGGAAAAACGTTACCGTTTCTCCTAATCTTTCCGCTGAGGAACATCGACAAGTTTCTTCGATGTTGCAAACGTTTCAGGATGTCCTTACAGACATCCAGGGACACACAGATGTCATCGAACATGACATAGTGCTTACTGACCATAATCCTATCAGAGTCAGACCCTATCCAATACCTATCCACTTTCAGTCACAAGTCGAGAAGGAATTGGATGAGATGATACGGTTGGAAATAATCGAACCATCTACTTCACCATACTCTTCGTCTATTTTTATTGTTCGAAAGAAGGATAATAACATTCGCATTTGCGTAGATTATCGCAAATTGAACCAAGTTACGAAGTTCGATGCTGAACCTATGCCTTCATTGGAAGAGCTACTAAATAAACTTTCTAATTCTAGGTTCTTTACCAAACTAGAATTGTCTAAAGGTTATTGGCAAGTGCCTTTAGCAGAGCATGCCAAACCTCTTACTGCTTTTTCTACACCTAGGGGTCTATTTCAATGGAATGTTATGCCTTTCGGTCTTATGAACGCCCCTGCTACATTCGTACGCATGATGCGGCGAATTCTCGCATATCGTATAGATGTCATAGCATACTTAGACGATATCTGTCTGTTCAGTGATTACCGGGAAGATCACTATTTGGGTTTATACGAATTGCTGTCTACTCTTCGCGAGTATAACTTGACTGCAAAACCCTCTAAAGCTTTTATAGGATTTAGTGAGATTTCTTTCCTGGGTCATCGTGTTGGTCATGGTCTTTTAAAGACAGAGGACCACAATGTTTCAAAAATACTTAACATTTCTGTCCCTAAGACGAAGAAACAAGTGCGGAGTCTCTTAGAATTGATCCAATTTTACGGACGATTCATTCCGAATCTGTCCTCCATTATGGCACCGCTGTCTACTTTATTGAAGAAAGGATCGCCTAATCTGATCCGCTGGTCTCAAGAATGTCAATCCTCATTGGACCAGGTTAAAACTCTATTTTCATCTCCACCTATCCTTAGGTTACCTACTATTGAGAAGACTTTTGTTCTTCGAAGTGACGCCTCGTCAACTGGGATTGGGGCAGCACTTATGCAGGAGTATTCTGATACTCTGCATCCGGTGATGTATATCTCTAGGAAATTAAATGCTGCAGAAAAGAATTACTCGGTTTTAGACCGTGAATTATTGGCTATGGTATGGTCTATTCTGAAGTTACAAAGATTTCTTCTAGGCGCACATTTCATTGTGGAAACCGACCAGAAAGCTCTTACTGCTATTCAGAGCAAAAACTTGAAGAGCTCGAGGTCTACTCAATATGCCATAGCTCTTCAACCATTTCATTTCACGGTGCGAGCTATCCGTGGTTCGGATAATGTGATGGCAGACATTCTGTCCAGGTGCCCACACGATTCCACATAATTCTTCTGTCATATATATTTCCTGATATACAATTCAATACTATAATGACAATTAGCACAGATTTTCTCATTTTTTGGGAATTTATAACGTTGTACCATGTAACTTTTTTTTCTGTTACCGATTTGAGCATAACAGAAGAAGGCTTAGTTAGCGATATACGGGCCAAAAGATCACATGGCCACATTTAGTTATTATATTTTAATGATTGCATTAAGAGATTTAATATTTGTCTTAAAGATTTGTGTTATTGATATTTTCGCAGCACATCATTGAAGTCTGCGAGATTTTGTACATTGTGGAACTTTGAAGTTATCTAGTCCTGTCCTGGATTGGGAGCGGATGATGTCCACATCTTCTTGTATCGATTGTATTTATGTCTACGAGAAACAGCACATGTATTAGTAATTATTAATAATACATTATATAATGTACTCTTTGTTTAAATATGTGTTATATTATATTGCGGTATATTGGTATATTACACCGCTGTTTGCACAACACTTCATTGTATAATACTATGATAATATATTTAATTTCATAGATTTTACTATATATAATTTGACTTTCATTATGATATTGCCATCACTGTGGCGTGTGTGTTGGTGGCACCTTCCTGGAATATATACGCGTATACTTAGGTAAATTTTTTTCTCTAAGGATCTGAGATAGCTAGCCTCATTTTTAGGCAATATATCCGCGCATCATACGTGCGTTGGGAGCCGTGGGTTTTCTTCCGGCTCCAGGATTTTAAAAAAAAATGTTTCATTTTTTTTCCCGGGAGGGTGCGGTAATGTTACGCACAGATCATTTTTTCTAAGTCATTGTATGATCATTTTTTTCCTAAAGACATTGTATGATCATTTTTTGCTAAAGACATTGTATTATTAGATTGACTGAAATGTACACTTTAATTTTTTTCGGTCAAAGCTACATAACTGGATATTGAGAGTATCATTTAATATGATGTTACCTCCTCTTGTGTCGAGACACGGTCGGTCCACATTTTTATTAACGAAGTGTGACCATTCTCCTTATTTGGTAGTATCGGTCAACTGTTGTTGGAATGTCTGAAACCTGTGTTGAGGTCTCTGTTCATGTCCATATAAGGCTTGATCTAGTATAAATCTGTATCTCGAATGTTCCTAGATCGTCTTGTTTGTTTGACTATTCAAGTGTATAGGTTCTGCGCATGTCCGGACGAGAGGCGTCTGGGAAGTCTTCTTTGTCTGGGAGACGATGTAAAGCTGTGAAGCAGAAAGGACGCGTTTTGGCGTCTCTGTGATTTTGTTAGGGATTAGGAGCCTTATTGTGAGATAGTTAGCTTACAAGGTCCTTCCCTTGAGTATTCTAAAACGCCTGGAGGCGTATGTTTTCTGTGGTGTGGATTTTCGAACGAAGGTAATGCCTCATTTACATCCAATCTGTAACTTTACTTATGTTTGACAATGGTCGATCTCTGCTCACGTATGCATTACAGAAAAGAAGGTTCTTCTAATAGATGTCACGCCCCAGGTATCTTCATACCTGAGATCTATATGTAAACGGGTCATACTCAGCCCGAAGGACAGTTCTTTGTTCTATGAACGTCACTGTGTGTCAGCGATTATGCCTACGTCAAGGTTAGACTTAAGAATGCCTGTAGAGGTCAGTTCGACCTGTACTCCTCAATGCTATTTCTCGTGCAAACGATAACGGACTTATTTATTACACCTGATCTGCCAGCATCAGGAGAGGAGTAATGATTATTATGTATGTGTACTGATGAAATGCAGCTGACACTGTGGCACTATTGATAGTAATGAATATTAATGCATCCAGCTCTGTGCCATATTATTTAGACAGAGTTATGAATAATAACTTTATGACACTGTGAACCTTGAACTGTTGTTTACGCTATGACTGATGAGGATTGGATCCTACATGAATATCAGTTGGCACCAATATTATTTCTGAATGCTACAATCGTTGAACTGTGATGTCTTATGACGTATGTAACGTGACTGTCATTGTGGTGTGCAATAAAATGGTATATAAATGTCACGAGCAGTTTACCATTTCTATGACTTTGCATGTCATTTTGCCTGCGCTGTACTCTGTGGACTATCCAACTACTTTACACACGGCAACAATAAAAACCAGATAGGACACCCTACAATACAACCGCAATCTACCCGGTGTCGATAGGGGTGGTACCTCAAGTCAGCCTAAATCCACCCTTATCACTACTACTATTACTACTGCTACTACTACGACTACTGCTACTACTATTGCTACTGCTACTAATGTTAGCACTGCTACTATGATTACTCTTTTACTACTATAACTCTGCTACTACTATTACTACTGCTACTACTACGACTACTGCTACTAATGTTAACACTGCTACTATGATTACTCTTTTACTACTATAACTCTGCTGCCACTATTACTCTGCTACCACTATAACTACTTTTACTACTATAACTCTGCTGCCACTATTACTCTGCTACCACTATAACTACTTTTACTACTATAACTCTGCTGCCACTATTACTCTGCTACCACTATAACTACTGCTACTAATGTTAACACTGCTACTATGATTACTCTTTTACTGCTATAACTCTGCTACTACTGTTACTACTTTTACTACTATAACTCTGCTACTACTGTTACTACTTTTACTACTACTGTTACTGCTACTACTATTACTCTGTTACTATTATATATATATAATATGTATTATTCCTA
Organism: Oreohelix idahoensis; assembly: GCA_024509875.1. Classification (NCBI taxonomy): domain Eukaryota; kingdom Metazoa; phylum Mollusca; class Gastropoda; order Stylommatophora; family Oreohelicidae; genus Oreohelix; species Oreohelix idahoensis. The sequence continues at coordinate 132,880 of JAMPIV010022941.1, read as the reverse complement.
CTACCAGTAAAGGTCAAGGGCGAACACTTGAGGGTGGCATGAGCAGACTACCAGAGTCGATGACAATTGCTTTCCTCGCGGCCAGCGATAGGTAAATTGTAACAAGGGACATGTCACTGAGGTTGTTGTCCATTATTATAAGCCTGTGTGTAACATTGTGTTCTACTGTTAGAAACTGACAAAAATGATAGCACGATATGGAAACCGTGTTTGAAACGGAAGTCCACTTATTAAAATCGACATGTTTTGTTTATAAATCACAAAGGCAGACGTCATTAAAGCACTGCATTATGCCTTTACATTTATTTTAAACGCAAAATATGTTAATATTTGTACTGTCTTATTAATCGTTATTTCAGCTGTGCAATTTCTTGAGCATTTTTTCATGTTACATTTGACTTCTCAGTGTCGACTGTATAATCAGATATTCTAAAATTGAGTTTTATGTGATGTGAAGAGGATATGCAGTGATATTTAATGTTATCCTGTACTTGCACCACTGCAGCTTGACTGGCAAAGTAGAGTGGTGTAAATGTGAATGCATTCGTTTTGCACAGAGTCAGCCACGATTTGTATACGATACGTGCTGTACGGGGTATCATAAAGTCTATAACTTTTGTTTTTAATACTTCGCAAAATTATTCGCAAAATATCAATAGCAACAAAAACCACAACATAAACGTTACTGACTTTCATAAATGGGTGTTTGCTTTGAATAGAATGATGTGGCATGACAAGATCACTAATGTAGAACTGATAAAAAGTACAAGGGAAACATGAGGTGAGAAGAAGACGCTGGCGATCGATAGCACACGTTGAGGAAACCTGTTGATAATGTTACCAGACAGTACTAGTTCTGGAACCCCCAGAGTGAAAGAAGTAGGGGCAGACCAAATAACCATGAAGAAGTTTGCCGGAGACAGAAATGAACATGATAAGGTGTCACATAATGATTGAGTCGATCTCTTCTCCTCTCCGGCATTAGTCAGTTACATTTATTGTGAGTACTGATTACGCGAAAGTTCAGTGGTCGGCACATTTCTTTCTCTGCTTTCAAGTAGATATTTTGTATTTTCATATCACCTTATACTTCTTTCAGTAATAATTCGTCTTGTCTGTTTACCTGACCATCCCTGCTGAAAGAGAAGACAAGTGAGGCAATATTGACCGACAGTCAAGTTGGTAAAATTCTCGTGTACCAACCCTTGGCCGCGCCGGATTAGCACGACGTACGCCCAGCCAGTTTCTTTAGCGCTAATATGGTGATTGGGATTCCTTAATAACTGTCTTGAAGAGTCACAGCCCAGATGGCTACATGAGGGTTGGTGTTTGCACAAGAACGAGGAGATAAGTTACCCGTCAGCGAACATATCACAGACATGCACCAGGAAGACGGAATGAGGAAATAGCTTCCGGCAGAAGTATTACTAAGATATTACTTGAGATAAAAGTAAGAAGTTATTTGTAATCACTGACGAGAATAGTACAGAAATCTCACTTCCATATTTGGAAGACATGACATTTGCATTATTGCACAGAAATTTCCTAGTAAAAACATTTTGAATCACTCCACCAAAATACACAGGTTTTGAAACGATTGGAGGGCGTTCGAAATATAAGAAGAACTAAATTCCTGATTGGACCCTACCTAAATCGTAATAAAGTAACGCAGGAAGAGCAAAGCGTAATATAACCTGACACTTTTGTGCGTCTAGAACAATGTGAAAATTCACCTCGAGCCAAGAAGATACCCAGACCTTGCCAGAGATAAGAATAGCATCAGATTTCATTAACCAGACTGGACCTTGTTGGAGCATATTGAGGACTTAGAGCCCAGAAAACGCTACCATTTTAACACGGAAAACCGGAATCTGAGGAAACTCTAACATAAAGTCAAAGTGGGAACTTATTGCTAAAATAACAATACCCCATACCACGTGTAAGAGGTGCCGTCAAGCTGTCTTAAACTATTTCTCTGAGCCAGCAGTCTGTGAGCCTAAAGATTGGTGTAAGTTGTACATTTTAAATTCTATATTTTGCAGTATTAACATGTGAACTAATATGTACGAGGTAGCTTCCATAAGTCCCGGAATAGTCGGCTCATGTTTGAATGAGTGATTATGTCATAGAGATTATAGTTTTATAAGTTGATAGTGACCTTGAGGAAACGTCATGGCTGATGTAACATTCACATGTACTCTCGAACAGAAGTTACAGAAGTTTGTTTGTGTGGTGTGCACGTAGCATCGTCGGAGTTGAAAATGTCCTTGATTGAACAATATACAAATGTCAAATTTTGTGTTTTGCTTGAAAAGTCACCCTTAGAGACAATAGCTTTGCTTAATAAAGCATATGGTGATACCGCAATGAAGAAATCGCAAGTTTTTGAGTGGCACAAGCGTTTCCGCGAAAGTCGTGTTAGTGTCGCTGATGATCCACTCAGCGGACGACCGCATACCTCGATAAACAATGAAAACATTGATCTTGTTCAAGACGTTGTTAGTGTTGGCAGAAGACTTAGTGTAGTGAAAATAGCCTCAGAAGTTGGAATATCAGTTGGAATTTGCCATAGTATTCTCCACAATGAACTGCATATGCACCGTGTTTGTCAACACATGGTTCCCAAAATGTTATTTCCTGAACTGAAAGAAACGAGACTGACACTGGCAAGAGACCTATTCACTGTGGCTGATCAAAATAGCAATTTTCTCAACAACATAATCACATGAGACGATTGTTTTCTTGTTCCCTCGCCTAAAATCGGCACTGAAAGGGCGGAGATTCACCAATGCGACAAAGCAGCTGAGAGAGGAGTCAAAGAATGGGTTCCATGAATGTTTCCAATAGCTGTATGGACTTTGGCAAAAGTGTGTAATTGCCGAAGGGAACTATTTTGAAGGTAATGTAGTGTAAATAATTGTATTGTTACTTATTTCTATTCAATACACAAATTCCTGGAACTTTTTGTAGCTACCACGTGAGTATTAATATGTGAACATTTCTTAAGTGGATGTCCAAGACATTTGAGACTGGCAACCTCAGCATATATAATGATGATTTCATGAACTACCAATGACAGGGCCAGTGACTGCTTTATTGCGAGTTTCTTACAGTGAACATAAAGCAGAGATAGTCCCAAGTTCCATAAGAAGCAGGGAGTGAATGCTGAAAGAAATGATGTACATAATCTATATTGTTAACATTTCAATCAGTGTAGATGTAAATGTAAACAAATTCAATCTATACTGTTAACATTTTCAAACATGGTAAATGTAAAGGGAAACATATTCAATTTATATTATTAACCTTTTCAACCAATGTAAAGGTAAATATATATATATATATATATATATATGTATATATATATATATATATATATATATATATATATATATATATATATATATATATATATATATATATATATATATATATATATATATATATATATATATATATATATATATATATATATATATTTAACCTAAATGTAGTGAATGTTTTTCCCCTAAATGGGATTAAGATTAATTCTCAGCGAGGGTAAAAGTTCTGAGGTAGATGGGATGGTGAAATAGGATGGTGAAATAGGATGAGGGGAACAAATAAGTATGTCTCTGGAAACTCAATACTCAAGAGGGTATTCATTCTCTTCTTTTGTGATGCTAGTTGGTGGTACCAGCTGAGGGAGCTATCTCTGAAACAAGTGAGGATATAAGTGACCTGAAGTCGACACTAGACACCATCATCAGACGGGTCTTAGAAACGCGGGACTAGCTTGGTAGTTACTCCCTAGCACTTTCTGGAACGTGCTACAACTTTCAAACTTGATCAGTGACGAGTGTGATCTAGTCGTCCATCTACAAAGAACAAAACATCAGCTGGAGCAGAACAGACAAACTCATTGGCAGCTAAGTAGAAACATAAAAGCTGCCTAGGTAACTATCCCATTTTTAACTATATAACATCACACAGTGATGATAACTTTTTCTATAAGGAACTATTCATTTTTGTAACTTTTAAAACAGAATTAATTATTAAATTTGTTACTTGTATACAGACAAATCTGAAGTTGATTTAATCATTTTGAATGTACTCCAACCGTATGTCTCAGACAATTTCTTAAATGCACTTAAAAAGAGCTATATAATAATGAGGAATTTCGCTGAATTAACTCAGCTTGGGGCTTGAACGAGCTAACGAATTATAAGAAAACCCTATCCTTCACTCAAGTAGACGGCAGATACTAGAGTTAACATTTGCTCAGCCTCATGCGGCACTATTCTCGCATTTCTGAATATCTTGTGAAAAGTCCCTTGAGCTAGAAGCATCATTATCCTTCTATCTATAGCTCTGCCAAGAGTAATCTTGTGCGAAGGTAGACACATTTTAAGCCCATATTAGATACTCTTGTTTTGGCCACTATTGGACCACTACTGGAGATCGTAAATAGGGGGGAGGGGGAGCAACCCGTGACATTAGGAAGACATGGAAATACCTTGAGCTGATGACACGTGACAGAGGACTTGGCACGCATTTGATGAAGGCCTATACTTAAAACAACATACTGTAAGTTTGATTTATTGATTGATTGACGTGACAGCATAACAGTAATATTCCGTATGTTATTTGTACTGCTTGTGAACTAAACTTTCTTTAAAAGTGTTTGTTTTGTGTTGCTTAGACACGTTGATTAATGATGCTGAACACGAATAAATAAGTACACGCGGATTTGAAAGCAGCAGTAGCGTAACTTCTGTCAGTGTGAATCGGGCACGTCCGATGGGCACCAGCACAGAGTGGGCCCCGGAAATCAGTGGTCGGAAGGAATTCTCGCCGTTATATGTATCCTTTTAATTTCCTGTGTTTAAACGTCATAGTCACGTGACAGTTTCTGGAGACAGAAATGAAAGGGCTAAAGAAGACACAGAAAGCTCATGAAGGATGGTACAGGTCAAGGTGACCTGACACACAGCTGAAGATGGTACAGGTCAAGATGATCTGAGAAACAGCTGAAGATGGTACAGGTCAAGATGATCTGACACACAGCTGAGGACGGTACAGGACAAGATGATATGACACACAGCTGAAGATGGTACAGGTCAAGATGATCTGACACACAGCTGAAGATGGTACAGGTCAAGATTATCTGACACACAGCTGAGGACGGTACAGGTCAAGATGATCTGACACACAGCTGAAGATGGTACAGGTCAAGATGATCTGACACACAGCTGAAGATGGTACAGGACAAGATGATCTGACACACAGCTGAAGATGGTACAGGTCAAGATGATCTGACACACAGCTGAAGATGGTACAGGTCAAGATGATCTGACACACAGCTGAAGATGGTACAGGTCAAGATGATCTGACACACAGCTGAAGATGGTACAGGTCAAGATGATCTGACACACAGCTGAAGATCACGGATGATGATTAATTTAGTTGTTGCACTTGTTGATAAATATTTCCTTTATTTTGATTATAGTTGTCAATCCCATTATATAAGGCGTGTCCCACTTAATGTATGCCCCGGGGACCCCTTATATTGCAATTTCGCCTCTGAAAAGCAGAATGTATCTGTCTACAGACACAAGTTAACCTTGAACAGAAAGCTAGAAGCTATACAGGTGGTGAATGATGGGGCCTATCAGCTGAAGTTACGGACGACTATTACAACAGATGGTATTACCCAAAAAATAGTAAGTTTTGTTGTAGGATAACATGTCAGAAACTGCTGGGTTTATAAAAAGTTCAGTAAGCCACAGTTGCAAAGGATATACCCAATCTAAAGACTGAAATACTCGTACCTTGTATGTAAACAAGCTTTAAAGGAATACAGCAAATATACATGTAGACACCTATACGTGTGTTTAAAATAAAAAAAAGAAATCATTTATACTCTTTGTTCATGAGTTACGCGCGTGTTGGGAGTTGATAATTACATCAACACGTACACAGAAATTCGTTCTAATTATGGCCTATAATCCATACTCCAACTTACAATGTGTTATTTTTAATTTACGCGTGTAAACAAATTAATTAATTATTATATTGTATATGTACTCTTTACTTCAAAAATATATTACCAATTTCTGTATTAACATAAATGAACAGTTAGATCAGTGGCTCCCAAACTTGTTCGTGTCATAGCCCTGCTCGTTCCCACAGCACAACCCCAGTGTCCACACCCCAGTTCCCATACCCCAGTGTCCACACGCCAGTGCCTACACCATTTCTCCGCATTACACAAGCAACTATAAAGAGTGGAAGATCAGAGCAACTGAAAATTCAAAACGTTGACAAACTAGTTTCTCTTCGTATTCAATTCTAATAGAAAGCTACAGATAAGCTTACTTCTTTATTTCATTACAAAAAAAAAACTTTATGACTTAATCCAGTATAACCAACCTCCATCAACAGCGTAAGAGAGTACATTTGTAACCCACTGGTTTCATTATTCTCTCGCCTTTCAAAGAGATGAATGAATCTGATGCAGTAATAACAGTTTCACAACATCATGTTGAAAATCAATCAGAAGAGTCTCAGACCCCAACGTTAAGTAATTTGCAGTTACTACTGAACCCCCCCCGCCCCCCCCCCCCTTTTTTTTTCGTTATAGCCTCCCTTGGATCCTCCCAACGCCTCCCCGGGGGGCGATACTGTCCACTTTAAAACCACAAAGTTAGATGCATGATTGGTTAAATACAAGAATAGACAGACACATATGTATGGATAGATGATTGGTGGATGATTGATGAATGGATGGACGGACGGATGACCAGTCGGACATTCAGTCAGATAGATAGACAGATGGCTAAATGAATGAATGAATGGATGCAACGCCGGGTCCTGGTGTGGTGTGAATGATGCAGCCGCACCGTGCGCCGTTTTTTTTAAGAGGGCGCCGAAATATTTTTAAAAATATTAAAAAACAAATAGAAAGACAAGTATGATGCTTGAGGACATGAGTTAGCAGTGAAGCTGTTCAAGTATAAAGACATTTTTAATGGATCTGGCTGAGCCAATAACAGTGCTTCTACTTATTAAAGAAAACAGTTTGCAGAACATTATTTGTAAGTTACAGATGGCGCCTCGGATCCTATTATTCCGGTAACTATGATTGAGGATAAACTCAGTTTAAGTAATTTAAAACGTATAGAAACATTTTTTACATTCCGCCGTGCTTAACGTCAAATTGGTGGACCTAGCAATTGTATCAATTGAAAATGGTAATGCCTAGTCACTGTGCTTTCCTCTAACTTGATTCAGAAAGCTGTGAGCGCTTAGGCGAGTAAAGTTCGCGTCTGAAAACTTTTCGTGGCAACATGCAAGCACATGTTGTTCTCTTGGATCCAGCCGACAGGACTGAAACTGGGTTGATTCGGAGTTTAGAATACGATCTATTTTTGTGTTTACATTGTTTTTATTTCCTCGTGTACATTTTTCAATGACTCTATGTCTATATTAGACCTTTAGAAAAACGCAATTAGGGCCCACCTGTAATTAAAATCGAAAAAAATACCTTCTACAAGATTTAAAAAACACAGGCGTATTATGTTTTTGTAAAATTATTAAGTGAACATCACCTGCAGAAAATATAGTGTGATTCAGTTCATAGGACGAAACTGAGTCTCTTAAGAGAACATTAGATTATGACACAAAAGGGGGACGGGGGGGGGGGGGGGTGTGTGTGCAGAATTATCACGAGACCTCGCACCACCCTAGAATTGTCTCTGGATGGATGAATGGATGGATGGATGGATGGATGGATGGATGGATGGATGGATGTATAGACAGACCGGAATAAATATTTTTGGTATTTGCACTGTCATACAGGGAGCCGCGGTAGCATAGTGGTTAGTGCACTGGCTTCCTAGCGCAGTGGTCTATGGTTCGATCCCCAGATGAGGTGGGAATTTTTTAGGCCACAAAAGGTTCCTGGGTCGACCCAGCCCCAAAATGGGTACCAGAGCAACTCTGGGAAGGTTAAGGCGGCCGGCGTGATGCCGACCACATCACCCCTAGTGTTCCGACGGTCAAGATAATATGGGCCTAACACCATATTCCCAATATGCCTCAATGGGCGTGTAACGGGATCCTTTACCTATTTTCTTACTGTCATACAATTACATTATATTTGCTGAAATCGAGCCGGAAGAATATCTTTAAAATGTGATTAGGTGCCCAGATATATCTGCCGTTTACATCAAATGAATTTTCCATTATACACAGGAAGCTGTAGAACGCGTATGCGCCAAGAAAGTAATTCTTGCAATACCACAACATGCACTGACGGAGCTCGATTGGGAGCCGTTACGGTAAAACTATAACTTTATGTCTTATGTCAGTTAATTCTTTTTTTTAATTTATTTTGTCTGCTGATGGTGAGGAAGTTAAGCAAAAATGGTTTTATGAGATCAACTGTAGTTTAAACAAAATTAAGTAACGCTAAGTTTTTGTTTCAGATGTACTAAGTAGAAAATAATAGTATGTACTAACAAGTAGAACATAATAGTTAAGTTTGCACGTCACGAAATGGAATTTACACGGTAAGTTTATTTTTACAGAAAGAGACATTTTTAAAAGCAGATTTATCCAGCATATTTGTTTTCTTCTAAAATATTTCTCAAATCCTCCCCCTTTTCTGTCCTTGTGAAGCGTGATACCCCAACTGCAGTAGCTCTCATGCAGGATACTTGCACGGAAGTACTGCAGTAGCTCTCATGCAGGATACTTGCACGGAAGTATTGCAGTAGCTCTCATGCAGGATACTTGCACGGAAGTACTGCAGTAGCTCTCATGCAGGATACTTGCACGGAAGTACTGCAGTAGCTCTCATGCAGGATACTTGCACGGAAGTATTGCAGTAGCTCTCATGCAGGATACTTGCACGGAAGTACTGCAGTAGCACTCATGCAGGATACTTGCACGGAAGTACTGCAGTAGCTCTCATGCAGGATACTTGCACGGAAGTATTGCAGTAGCTCTCATGCAGGATACTTGCACGGAAGTACTGCAGTAGCTCTCATGCAGTATACTTGCACGGAAGTAATGATATCCTCATGCAGTGGTGGTTCTGTAATAAACTGTTTTACATCTGTGATTGCCAGCTTCGTGTTTTCTAGAACACTGACTATATGATATTCAATGCTCATTATACCTCGAAAACGCCAAACCTACATCTTAAACGGGGTGTACAAAATTGCTGTACCTAATTCCTTTCAAAATGTTTCTTGAAATTTGTTTTATGTTTTGTTTTTTTAATTAATGAAGAAAAATATCCAGTTCAACCTCTGATGGGTTATAATTAGGATATATATTGTTTTCAATTCTAAATAATATGAACAACTGCCGATATGAGAAAGTGGCATCACATTTGTCAAATCATTGTAAATAGGGACAATCACAATTGTGCTTATACGTTAAATAAATTAAAAAAAACAAACATAACAAACAAACAAACAAAATCAAGAAGAAACTCTGAACAATAATAATATTAAAGTGGAGGGGTGTAAAGGTCTGGTGGTTCCAGTTATATAACTGACTTTAACAGATGTTTAATTGATTTTCACCTGTTAAAAGTCATATGCATTGTAAGAACAGCGTCAGAGCTTCAAATTCCCAGCCACTCTATATTAACATTTGTTCGTGTTAAATATTGTTTGACTATATTATGCAGTTCCCTAGGTCTGTCTGTTCTTAACACTTCGTCTATATTTATAGGTAAGTTGGATGCTTGAAATGTAATTTTCTATATTATATCCTTTTCTTAACACTCTTATCATGAGTTTTTAAAGTATTTTTTTTTTCTGCTTGATGGTGCGCATTAAAGCAAGCCTAGATTTAAAAACTACATATTTTGTATTTGTATGTGTTTCCTGTTGATTGTGTTACTAGCATTCTCCGGTACAGCGAAGGCATTTGAGTTTTTGCAGTGTTTCGAATAAGAATTTGAGATTGCTTCCTATTCAAGGGATGTTAATTTTACCCATGAAACTCGATATACTGGGAGTTGCAGAGGCAAGACTTTTGGATACAGGCTACATAACAAGAGACCAGTACACGCTTATACACTCAGGAGGAGAAAAACACGAAAGAGGGGTAGGAATGTTGATAAAGAAGGAGTTAGAAAAATACGTATGTGGATACTGGACACACAATGACAGAATGAGGTTACTAAAGATGAGAGCAAAGCCATTCGACATATCAATCTTACAAACTTATGCACCAACTAAAGATCACAGCGAGGAAGAAATAGAAGAATACTATGAAGAGCTACAACACACACTTAAACCAGTCAAATCTACAGATGTGTTGATAGTAATGGGTGATATGAATGCAAAAGTAGGAAAAGGAAAATACAAGAAAATAGTAGGACAGTATGGATTAGGGACAAGAAATGATAGAGGAGACAGACTTATCCAGTTCTGTGAAGAAAACCAGCTTGTCATATGTAACACCTTTTTTGAACACCACCCAAGGAAATTATACACATGGAAAAGCCCAGGAGATGTAACACGTAATCAAATCGACTATATCATGATAAAACATAGATTTAAGAACAGTGTCACAAGTGCAAAGACACATCCTGGCGCCGACATAAATTCAGATCACAATCCAGTCATCATCAAAGTAAATATAAAGCTGAAAAGAGCAGGAAACAGAAGACAGGAGGAACCCCAGATAGAAATATCAGCGCTGAAACAACCAGATATAAAACATAAATATTTAATCGACGTCAAAAATAAATATCAACAATTACTGACAGAAAGCACGGAGCAGTATAGAAGAGAAAACCCAGAAGAAAAAGTAACCACAAAATGGGAATGCTTAAAAACAAGCATACAATCAGCAAATGCAAATTTACCTAAAAAGGAGTCTAAGAAAAATCAAATTTGGATGACAGATGACATCTTGAATAAAATGGCAGAAAGAAAGAAAGCAAAAAACACTCCAGAATATAAAACAATAGACAATGACATACGTACTATGTGTAGAGAAGCAAAAGAACGGTGGATAGAAACAAAATGTAAGGAAATAGAAGACTTGGAAGCAAAGCACATGACAAGAGATATGCATGAAGAAATAAAGAAATTATCAAATCGGTCACGGTTTGCACAAGGAGGAAGCTGTATCAAGAACAAAAATGGTCTAATATTACTTGATGAGAAAGACATATCAAACAGATGGGCAGAATACGTAAAAGAACTATTTGAGGACAACAGAGGTAAAAAACCATCACCAGATTCTAATGAAGGCCCAAACATTCTCAGATCAGAAGTAGAGAATGCCATTCATATGATACAAAAAGGAAGATCAGCAGGCATGGATAACATAAAAATTGAAATGATAGAAGCTCTGGAGAGCTTTGGTATAGATACAATCACAGAAATATGCAACGATATATACAATACAGGATATTTACCACACGACATGAAGACATCAGTTTTTATAACATTGCCCAAAAAACCAAATGCAACAGAATGTTCAGACTTCAGAACAATCAGCCTGATGAGTCATGCAATTAAGATACTGCTCAAAATCATACAGGAAAGAATAAAAATTAAAGTAGACAGTGAAATCCAAGAAGAACAGTTTGGTTTCAGACGGAACAGTGGAACAAGAGAGGCAATATTTTGCCTAAGAAGATTAGCAGAAAAATATACAGAGGTCCAAAAAAGTATGTATATGTGCTTCATTGACTATAAGAAGGCTTTTGACAGAATCCATCATGAGAAAATAATTGAATGCCTCAAAGACATAGGTATTGATGGAAAAGATATAGGAATACTCAGTAACCTTTATTGGGAGCAAACTGCCACAGTAAGATCGGGAAGGAATTATTCACCATACATAGACATAAAAAGAGGTGTCAGACAAGGTTGTGTGCTGTCCCCCTGCCTATTTAATTTATACACCGAACAAATTTTCAAACAGATACAGGAAATACCAGGACTGAACATCAGTGGAAGGTCAATAAACAACCTTAGATATGCAGATGATACCGTGTTGTTAGCTGAAAGCGAACAGGAGTTACAAGAACTAGTGAAGCAAGTGAACAGTATAACTCATGAATATGGACTCGACATTAATATTGAGAAAACAAAAAAACTATGATAATTAGCAAAACAGACGATAAACCCACATTAAAGATAAGCGTAAATGGGAAAATCCTGGAACAAGTCAAGAGCTACGTATATCTTGGTCATATAATAACAGAAGATGGCAGATGTGAAACCGAAATCAAGAAGAGAATAGGAATGGCCAAAGCTACATTCAACAACATGAAACATATACTGACATCCAAACAGTTATCTCACAAATTAAAACTGATAATCATAAAGTGTTATATATATATTCTGCATTTCTGTATGGTGCAGAAACATGGACGAAAAATAAGCATTTGGAAGAAAGAATTGAGGCTCTTGAAATGTGGATATATAGAAGAATGGGGCGTATCTCATGGAAAGAGATGAAAACAAATAAGGAGGTCCTAGAAAATCTAGGTATGAAAAGAGAACTAATGAGAGAGGTCAAAGTTCGGCAGCTAAAATACTTTGGCCACATAAAAAGGCATAACACCTTGCAGAAGACCATAACAGAAGGGAGAGTTGAAGGCAAACGTGCAAGGGGAAGACAGCGCTATAAGTGGGAAGATAACATCAAGAGATGGACGGGAAAGAGTCTATCAGAGTGTACCACCAAGACAAGAGACAGAAGACGTTGAAGATCCATTACAGCCAACCTTCGTTGTGGAGATGGCAACTGATGATGATGAATTTTACCCCCGCTGTCCGTTGCCAAGGGAAACAGCCAGTCTATTAAAAATGTTCACAAATACCTTAAGATTAAAAGGCATTTTAAGAAAATTGACTCCCCTACTGTTTTAAAACGTAACGAATACACCACTATCATTTTATGTACATTGTTTGCACCTGTTTATGTAATTTATAATAAGTACACAACTCAACCTAGGCCGGTCCCAAGCCCGGCTGAAAAAGGAGTACACAATTGTTTTTAGATATGATTTTATTTCACTGCAGAATGTAGTGAGGTACACCCCACACATACAAAATCTCACTAGTGCACGGAGTTACAGGAAAACAAATGTCATCATTAGTTTCCTTTTTCATCCCAGTGGAGCATAGTTCCACAATAGCAACTGGCTCCGTTGTAGGAAGCATGCACGAAGTATTCATTTGCTCCTGTACAAATGGTTTCTGAAGCAATTTTTTTTTACATGTTGAGGTTGCTGGCCCATATACACCTCATATTAGCCACCAGGGATAACAAGAATTATGGAGCAGTATTCTTCTTTGTCTACATGTGAAGATGTTCTTGGCAAAAGAAATAAACAACAGAAGGAATGGCTCACAGCAAACAAATGGAACCTCATAAGAGAAAGAAGAGACATCAAACAACAAGTAAAAAACAACTGTAAAGATGCAGAACAGAAAACACAACTGCTCACAATATATTGGGAGCTGAACAGGAAAGTGAAAAAAAGTGCCAGGCAAGATAAAAGATAATATATTGACAAACTAACAGAGGAAGCCGAGACTGCGATAAACAGGGAGACTTGAAAACATTATATAATATTACCAGAACTTTATCTAAGAAACAGCTAAACCACAATGCAACAGCGAACAGCAAAGAAGGGCAAAACAGCAATGAAGAGAAACAAAGGGCCAGATAGGCTGAATATTTTAAGGAAATCCTAAACCGAAACCAACCAATACAGCAAACCATCATAGAATCAGCAGAAGAGCCACTACAGTGCAACACGAACCCACCCACTAATCAAGAGATCTCTCGGGCAATAAAACAGCTAAAAATGGGAAGGCTGCAGGACCAGATGGAATACCACCAGAAGCCCTGAAGGCAGATATACCATACACTACAGAGTTTCTACACCAGCTCTTCAAGAAAATCTGGGAAAAAGAGGTCATCCCAAAGAGCTGGAAGGAAGGCCACATTATCAAGCTGCCAAAGAAAGGAAACTTGACTGTATGTTTCAACTGGAGGGGTATAACACTGCTAGCAGTGGCTGGAAAAACTCAGTGTATGACAAACTCAGAGAATAACAGGCAGGATTTCGTGCAGGAAGATCATGTACAGACCAGATAGCAACACTCAGAAGCATCATAGAACAATTAAACGAATGGTAAACCCCCTTATATATAAATTTTGTGGACTTTGAAAAAGCTTTCGACAGTATAGACCGTACTGTGATATGGAAAATCCTGAGACATTATGGAATCCCAGAGAAATTTATTAAAATCATCCAAGATTTCTAACCAGGAGGCCTCATGAAAAGTACTACACAAAGGAAAACTATCAGAGCCCTTCCCATTACACAGCTGGGTCAGACAGGGGTGTCTGCTATCTCCAACAATTTTTCTCATGGTCATAGACTGGGTTATGAGATAAACAACAGAAGGAGAGAAAATAGGAATACAGTGGCCATTCAACAAACAGCTGGAGGATCTCGACTTTGCAGATGATTTGTGCCTTCTATAACATAGACAGCAAGATATGCAGGAGAAAACAGAAGCAGTAAAGATGGGACTACACATAAATGTAAATAAAACAAAGGAAATGAGGATACATATAGGCAGGTGGACTGTATGAAGATCAAAGGTCAAGTTATTGAAGATGTAGAAAGCTTTACATATCTGGGGAGTAAAATTGACAAAAAGGGGGGGGGGAGGGGGGGGGGGAGAGAGAACCGATCGTGGCGTCTGTTCTAAGATAAATAAAGCCAGATGCGCTGCTAATGCCCTTCGATCAATATGGAACTTCTCAGCTATATCCAGAGAGAACACAATTAGAATCTTTCACTCAAATGTGAAGTCAGTCTTGCTGTATGGCTCAGAGACATGACATGTCTCAAAGACTATCACCTCCAAACTACAGTAAATAGATATCTGCGACTGATACTCTGTATAGGATGGCCATATGTAATAACAAACGTAGAGCTAAGGAAAAGATGCAAACAACAGAAAATAGAAATGGAAATTAAGGTAAGAAGGTGGGGATGGATAGGACATACACTCAGAAGAGAACAATCAAGCATAGCCAGAGGTGCCCTTGACCGGAACCTACAAGGGAAAAATATAATCTCAGACCTAACGGCCTTTTATATTTGGACATGCGGCCTAATATAACCGACTAGGTTGAACAGAACGCGCCTCCACAAAAAGAAGCAGAACTTTATTTAAAAAAAAAAAAACAAGGGAAAAGAGTGGGGAGGCCAAGGAGAACTTGGAGAAGAACTTGGAAAGGGAGGCTAAGGAAATTGGAATGACATAGCTGAAAAAGACAGCCCAGAATAGAAATCGATGGAGAGCAACTGTTTCATCCCTATGTTCCACGGGGAACGGAAAGGAATGATGATGATGAATCCTCTTTGTCTGACAAAAGACATCAGAACTTGAGAAACGCTGGGTAAGCTCCATATTATTTCTTCCAGAAACAAACAAAAATTGGTGTATAGAATGTCCTACATCCTGCTCCTAGTGCTAGTTATTACATGTGACTAGGTGAGAAAAGAGCGTCCGGTTGGCAAAGTGATTAGAGCGTTGGCCTCTCGCGGCAATGATAGCCGGTTCAAAACATGGCGGTGTTACTCTCCAGATTACCCAGCTTAAATATGTACCTGTCTCGACTCTTGAGTTAGAGAAGGCAAAGGCAACGAAGAAGGGAAGAGATTACCCCACAACGAGGAAGGGAACAGATTACCCCACAACGAGGAAGGGAACAGATTACCCCACAACGAAGAAGGGAACAGATTACCACACAACGAAGAAGGGAACAGATTACCCCACAACGAGGAAGGGAACAGATTACCCCGCAAAGAGGAAGGGAACAGATTACCCCACAACTCGAAAATGGGCTTTGTATGGTGAAATCTCTAACACTTCACTTCCACACGGCAGTTTCTGCCATGTGACTACCTTTTAAGGCCACAGAAACGCGTTTCATTTGAAGGTTGGTAGGACAAAGCCGCCCGGGTTCGCTACTTTTAACCAAATTAATTGTCAAATCAGAAGGAAAACAAAAACTCGATTTCCATTTTTATTAAAAATAAATATATTTAAAAAAAAATTGAAAGCAAATCTGACGTAACAGTGCGAGGATGAGTCAGTCTCTCATATTTGTCTGCCTACCGGTCCATGTTAGAGAATCATTGACGATTACGTTTGCACACGTGCATTTGTGAAGAGTAATGATAACTTTCAGAAGTGATATACTGTACAGAAGTTATCATGAGTTTTAAATAGACAATGAGATTGCAATAAGTTACAGCAATGCGAGTTCAATAACTTTTAAAAACCATTTATAACTTGGCTTAAAGTGTGTGTAACTACGCTTCTCTGCTCACTAAGACGAAAGGCTGACCTTCCACAAATTATCTTACTCGTGTATTTGAACATTTACAGAGACTTAAAGAATAATGTGTGTTTCCTCATATTTTACCAGATCATATCATATCTAATTCTAATTTAATTCTAGGTCTGGAAAAGTTTGGGATGCCCTCAAAGCAGTAACGCCTGTAGCAACAAGTAAAGTGTACATGACTTTTCCGAAAGCGTGGTGGCTAAGTGATGACGCTCTGAACAAAGCTTATATCCTGAGGTCAGACGTTCCGTTCAGCCAGATGTATGACTGGAAATCATCAAACGTGTCCGGAGAATATGTCATGATAGCTAGTTTTGCTGACTCGTTCAATTCAAAATTTCTGAACAGGATGAACTTAGAGGGACAACCAATCAACGGATCGGCTCCAGGAGCTAACAAAGTTACTACCAGCCTAAAGCAAGAACTACTAACCCACCTTTCCGAAGCCTTAGGAATTGATCGATGGAAAATTCCAGAACCTGTGAGCTCAGTCTCGCAGTTCTGGTGGCATTACCCTTTTGGGGGTGGGTGGACTGTATGGAAGGCAGGGTACCATTTTGATGACGTCAGACAAACCATCCAACGTCCCTCTTTTACCGATGACATATTTATAGTCGGATCAGACCACGCATTCTCTCAGTCCAACCCCTGGATAGAATCCGCCTTATCTACTGTTGACGAGATATTTGATAAGTACGTCATATAAAGGTGTCAGCAGTTACCTGTTTGTTCCGGCTCATTTCTGTAACTGGGAATTTTTTTTTAATACAGAGACAGAAAACATCAATATTAATGGCGCGTTAATTGCAACTGGCCTGTAAAACGTGCCTGTGTCCAAAAGACTTCAACGCATAGATAAAAACACAAGAATTGTTCCTGAAATAAAATTTCTGTCAATGATCAATTATCGCATTTTGTATACGTCCTATTCTTCGTCTTTTTTTTTCTTCGTATGGATAGACAGCTAGTCATTACAAATCATCTTAGCAGTATTGATCGATGAGAGTAGTAAAATGCATGAATTATCAACAGACTTAGTAATATCCATGCAAGTAATAATATCATTCCTGGACGTGGACAGGCCATCAGCTAGATATTTGTCTGTCTGCATGCATGGCTCCTGTCTAATCAATCAATCCGTCTCTGACTATTCACCGACTCTGTCTAATTTTTATCTGTCAAGTTTATGATTGTTCACAATCTTTCCAACTACCAGAGCTCCATTCCACTGTTTATATCTCTCCTTTTCCTCTAGCGAAATAATAATTTATTAACAATTATCATTTATTGTAAGCGTGAGATCCGTTGTTCGCATGCTTTCATTCCCTCACGCCCCCTTTCCCAGTTGATGCAGTCTTCTCCCCTCCGTGTGACCTGATGCGAGGGTATCAGGAAGTAATCTCTTAAACTGGTTTTTCAAGTCATGTTTTGTTCGGTTGGCGCCGACTTGTGCTCCGCGTGGATCGTATCTGGGTATGTTTGTTTTTTTTTTTTGGGGGGGGGGGGGGGGGGTCGGAGATTCTTTTTAAAGATCATTAGTGTCAAAAGATTTCTCTTTAATTGTGAGAAAGCTTGCTCTCTCTCTCTCGCTCCCTCTCTCTCTCTCTCTCTCTCTCTATATATATATATATATATATATATATATATATATATATATATATATATATATATATATATATATATATATACACATATTTTTTTTTGTTTTAAATTGTAACCGTTGATCAACACACTCAACAGTATTTGATTTTCTTCTATTACGTTAGGACTTGTTCAAATAGCTTTACAGCATTCGCAGTTGTTCCTGCTAAACACGTTTCTTATTTTCGCAGCGTTGTCTCTGATGGTCCGCAGTGTGAATTCGTGTAGGCCAATTGCTCTCGCTATATCACATGTTTTCTCGCTATATCACATTTGCTCTCGCTATCACGTTCTCTCGTTTCTTGCAAAACGTTTTATCAATTCAAACTCACTACTTTTGGCTTTCCCTTTTCGTCCACGACTTGGGTTGTTATAACCGGAACGCTTACTCACGTTTGGGATACTGTATTCAATATTGTTATCAATAACAGTACACATATTTGGGAGAGCAGAGCGATACAAATGCGTAGGTCATGAAGTGTATCATGGTCTTTGTCTTATGTGGACTGACATATACTGTATAACAGGGGAACGACAGAAGTGATTGCATCATTTTTTTTTTCTATAACCAGCGGCACTCGAGCTTTCCAGCTCTTTCGGCCCAATGACATGTCATTGCGAGGCTGGGGGGTCAGTGGACTTTCCTTCCAACCCGGTCAGGAGCTTCGCTCCTTCCCATCCACACGGGATTTATGTGCAGGAGCCGTTCAGGTTATTTAGTCAAATTTCCGGTCGTAAACATTTCTTCAAACGCCGACGGCCGGGTTTGAACCATGAACACCTGGTCGCCAGTACAACGTTGTAGCCATTACACCAGCGCGGCTCCCAGATTGCATCATTAATAGGCTCAGCTGCCCATTGTAAACTTCCGGTGTTGTCTTGCGTTTGACATCTGTATTTTCGCACTAATGACCCAATAAGTCGAGTCTATCAAAAAGCATCATTTCACTTTCCAAACCAAAGAATGTCATTGATGGCGAAAAAAGACTGTTTCATTAAATACGCTTGGCAGGGTGTACGATGCACTCATTAAAAGGGCATGCAACAGAGCATGGTGGGAATGCAGAATCTGGGGATGCATACCCTAAAAATGTTGCTCAGGCGAAGCACAAGTATTTCGTAGGAGAACCCCAAGGTCACAAACGAAGTTCATGAGGAAATGGCTGAAAACTTTCCCTTTCAAAGCTCAGTTGGAAATTGAAGCCACCGTCAAAAGTTGGATGACACAAAAGGCTTGACAATGATGCATATGTTAGCATTCTGGGTTAAGTCCATTCAGAATGAGCTTCACTAAGCCTAAGTGGAAAGTGGAAGATAGCGTTATGGCCCAAAGGACATCCCTAGTCAGGAACTGTTAAAAGTCTTGGCAGGGTACGATCGGATCACACAAACGAGGGCAGTGGTCAGGAGACATCCGCTGGTACAGCCCAAGGGCATCAAAGCAGGACTGAGCTGGAGAAGTTCATGTGGTAGTTCAGGACGAGAAGCTGAGATATGATAAGCAGGTTGCAAGTGGAAGCAGTGCAGCAGGTCAACAAGGCCCACTGGGACTACATGGGTAGGAGCACCACAGGTCCACTGGAACTGCATATATGGCACTATCTCTTAGTCAGCTTGTGTTCAGAGTCACTGTTATGAAACTGCTACCAACCTTGTAACGGGGTCAGCTGAAGTCTACCCCTGTGCAGGGGAAGGAGTGCAGACACTTGAAACAAGCTGCTTGATGCGTGCCCAAGGTGTCATTAGGGCAAGGGGCGATACACTTGGGCCATAAATCAATGTTGCTAAATGAGCTTGCTGCGGACAATAGGCTGTCCTGGCAAAGAGTGCGAATAGCAAAGTCCGGCCTGAGACACCGCAAAACACATACTTTCTGTGGGCACCTTTGTTTGTCTAATAAGTCGATCTGGATTATTTAATGTTCATGGTATAGTTCAGGAGATACGCGAAGCTGAGAATGATAAGAGGTTGCAAAAAAGCAGTGCAGCAGGCAACAAGGCCCAGGGACTTACATGAAGCAATATGGCCTATTGGTATTAGGCTTTCAGCTTCGTTGGTCTGATCACTGTAGGCTGCCGTCGGCCACCAACCTTGTGAAATGGGGGAAAGTCGGATACAAAGGGTGCCCCTGTGCCAGGGGAGCAGAACTTGAACATTGTATTAGGGCAGGGCGTAACTGATAACAAAGTGCTTGCGTGCAGCGACAATAGATCTGGCAAGACTGGACGGCAAAGCAAAACCTCGGGACCTTGGACGAGGGGCATATCCAGGAGTATCAGGAAATCCAACGCTTCAGGTCATAATGATTGAACTTCCTTATGTGTCATGAAGTGTGTGTTTTTTGTGCGTTTCTCTGCGGGTCACTACATTTAGCTGGGTGTCGTTATTTCGCGTTCATCTGATATTACCCGGTAGCCCAAAGCAGTCACCTCGTGAACAATCGCGTTTAAGCTAACACGATTTCGCCTTTTAGTCAACTGCCCTTAGTGATTTTATTCCCTGTTTATCTACCAAGTATGAACAAATTCGGGCATTACAGACATGCTTTTTACAGTTTGTCACGTGAGCGCATCGATCATCGCATGTTATCTGTCAAAACGTGAGCGAGGGTTGGTTGAAAAGAAAGTGGTATATGAAAGGTTTCAGAGGTTGAGTCAGCTGCTTACTGACATGTTTGACCAATTCATACCCATCAGCATAACATATAATTAAAACAAATATTGCTGAATAGGTACTACAGCCCCAAAAATAAATAAATAATATATGTGAAACGAAGAAAAGGATTGAGTTTTTTTAAGATGAATTAAAATAGAGAAAATGAAATACTAATCAACTTACTTAGTTCAATATACACAAATAAAAAAATCCTTTGAATCTGTTGACAGTTACGCTGTGGAATACTGGTCATATTTTGTCATAAGAAAGCAGAAACACCACACCACAATGACAATAATGACTAGGAAGGGCATATTTCCTCAAATGTACACTCAAGGGGACACAACTAATTATCCAATCAGTTCTCTTGGATATAAACATTTTCAATTCATTTGTCCTCCATTCCAACACGCATTTTCTCAGACCATATTCAAATGAACCACAGCAGCCTATGCACCTTTTGAAAATTTCTACGTGTGCAATAAAAAATGTACAATGTGCAGTGTGTTTACCATCAAAGAGTTCTTGTTTTCATATACTGTTAGGTAAGTTAAAGGATCCCGTTACACGCCCATTGAGGCATATTGGGAATATGGTGTTAGGCCCATACTTTCTTGACCATCGCCACATTAGGGGTGATGTGGTCAGCATCATGCCGGCCACCTTAACCTTCCCAGAGTTGCTCTAGTACCCAATTCACGAGGCTGTGTCGACCCCGGAGCCGTTTGCGGTCTAAA
This sequence comes from Oreohelix idahoensis, assembly GCA_024509875.1. Lineage (NCBI taxonomy): Eukaryota > Metazoa > Mollusca > Gastropoda > Stylommatophora > Oreohelicidae > Oreohelix > Oreohelix idahoensis. Next base: position 111,443 of record JAMPIV010022941.1, on the reverse strand, counting down.
AAATCCCACATCAACTGGGGATCGAACCATGGACCACCAAGCTATGAAGCCAGTGCACTAACCACTGCGCTACTGCAATATACATATACTGTTTAATGCAATATAAGTGATTGTGGTCTAGGTAGGGGAGACTGAGTATATGATCAACAGCAAAATTGTAAAGTCATTGTAAGGATGATATTGTAAGGATGATATTGTAAGAACGAACGAACGAACGAACGAACTTTATTTTCAAAGGGTTGAGAATTGGGCACGCAGGCCCGTCTGACATTCTGCCCTTCCTTTCTCTCACCTTTCATACTGAATTCATTTATTCCCATATGCATTTTACATATCAATGTCAAGGAATTCAACGTTGCAAAGTAAAATAAAATAGCACACTCATACTAACATTAACTACTTATAAACATGACATAAAATATGTAGAAAAGTACAAACATCGTCATTAGAACCTACAATTGATATTATAAGAAAAGATAATCTGATTAAGGGGGCATGTAATCAAAACTAATAAAGTATTCGAAAAGTCTACGATTGTATGAATAGGGACTGAAAGAGAGCGAACGAACTTTATTTTCAAAGTGTTGAGAGAAAGGAACTTAGGCCCGTCTAAGAGAGAGAGAGAAAGAGAGAGAGAAAGCGAGAGAGAGAGAGAGAGAGAGAGAGAGAGAGAGAGAGAGAGAGAGAGAGAGAGAGAGAGAGAGAAAGAAAGAGCCAGCGAGAGAGCGAACGAACTTTGTTTTCAAAGTGTTGAGAAATAGGAACATAGGTTCGTCTAAGAGAGAACGAACGAACGAACTTAATTTTCAAAGGGTTGAGAATTGGGCTCACAGGCCCGTCTGACATTCTGCCCTTCCTTTCTCTCGTCTTTTATAGTGATTTCATTTATTCTCACATATATTTTACCCATCAATTCAAGGAATTCAACGTTGTAAAGGTAAAATAATAGCATACTCACATTCACAGTATCTAATTATAAACATGAAATAGAATATGTTGAAAAGTACAAACTAAGTATTACCACGAAACAGAATATGTTGAAAAGCACTAACATCATCATTAAACCTACACTCGATATTATACCATTTGTTCGGAAAAATAATCACATTAGGGGGGCAGATAATCAGAACTCATAAAGTATTCGAAAAGTTTACGATTGTATGAATAGGGACTGAGGTTGTTATGTTTTAGATAATGTGGAAGATAGTTCCAAAGATGAGCAGCAGAGTAAGCTAAGCTTTTCTTGAATAAGTCAAGCCTAGGCTTGGGCACTTGTATTTTGTTAAGGCGTTGACTGCGTCTTTCAGAAAGCAGGCAGAGCTCTGCAGATTTCTTCACCTAATCTCATAATGCCATCAAATTCACATCTAATTCTGTGTCTATTTTTTTAAAAGCAAGGAAAACTTGTAAGCTCATAACCATTCCACTGTCACTTAATAAACCTTCTTGATTTCTTTGTTAATTGTAATCCCCATGATCACCGGCAGTATCCTGTGGAGTATAGACGTTCAATCACATCAGATCACATCTCAAATAAACCAGAGAGACAGACTAGTGGTAAATGATAAGAACCTATGTCTAGAAGAAAACCCAAACTACCTAGACATTGCTTCTTATTGCCAATTGATGTGAAAAACACACGAAGATAAACCATCTGTGATCAGGACTAAGAGTGACAATTGTAAAAAAAATAAGAAATCAATAAAAACTGACATGCACAACATGGGGAGCAGATTAGAATGCACTAAAGAAACTGTGCACTGGATGTGCAGTATGGGCAATAGCAGACGAAGCAAATTTTAAAGTTCACAGTCTCTAAAATCAAGCTGAGAACCGTACAAGAGGGATGATGAGAACACTCACTGCAGAAAATAACATATACAATCAATGGAATGCAGAAGACACAATAGAAGTAAGCCAAAAAATTCACAAGGCTAACAGAATATCCAATGCTCAGAGAACAGACTAGGAGAAATTCATTCAACCAGATCTAAAGGTCTTTCATATTTGGACATGTGCCCTAATATGACCGACGGACCATGTGTCTAGGTTTGAATGGGGTGCGCTCGCCAAAATTTTGTTTTAAAAAAATAAAAGACTGGTTGACAGACACAGTAACTTTGCAGAATCAACAAAAATGGGAGATGACATAAATATTCTAACAACCGCCACACAGGGCCGGATTAAGCTAGTGCGGGGCCTGTAGCATATGTTAGGAAAGGGGCCCTATATTTAAAAAAACACAATAAAACAACACAAACATATTTGAACACATACATTTTTAATTTGCATAGTAATTATCATTATCAATTAATTCGTTCTTGTAATCCTATAAACTTGCCACTCATGTTGCTGGCGTTGTCATAACTTTGACCACGGCAGTCTTTAATATCAATGTCATTTGCCTTTAAAAAATTAAGTAGACTTTTAGTAAGCTGTTCAGCACTATGACCTTCCATATCCAAAAATGTCACAAATCTTTCAACTGGTCCAGATGGCAAAACATAGCGCAGAGTCAAAGTCAGCTGGTCCATATTAGATATATCTGGAGTAGAATCCAATGAAACGGAATAATACTTGTATTTCTTCACTTCACAGAGAATGTGATCCAGTATGCTGGATCCAATCAGATTGATGAATTCCTCACACATTGTTTTAGATAGATATGATGTATGTCCAAATCCTTTGTTTGCATGAGTACTTATATGCTCTGCCAGAAAAGGGTCAAACTTGGCCAGTAATTCTAACAGCCCTAAGTAATTCCAGTTATAAGGGTACCCAACAATGTCATCACTGCCACGAAATGAACTCGTTCTGCTAAAAACTTCACAACTTCAATTATTCGCTCTAGAAGTTTGTACCAATACTTTTCTTGAATGTCCATTTGTTTCACAAGATGGGAATCGACACGTTCACCTTTGTTTTTACGGTATATGATATTAACGCCGTCTGCTAAAGGTTAGCAGACGTGCAATTGTAAAGGTTAAGACATTTAATATATTGCGATAGATGTTTCAATTATTGAACGCTCCATACACGATCGATTATGACGTGTCTAGCGTTGTTTGGGTCACAGTCGGTAACTAGGAGACGCTACCCTTTGTTACTTGACCGCCAAGCTGAATAGCTGCGTTTTTCTAGCCTTCCAAATTAATGGCATGATATAGCCATTTATATGTGTATTTATGCAGGACCAGGGTCAGTCCTAGAACTCTACGAGAGAGGAAACTTATGGAGGTTAGTGATTAACTAAATCCTTGGAAGGAGAAAGATAATCGTCTACTTTATACGAAGTAATTAGACTCACAGTCTCACTGTCGGCAGGTAGCCATTCTATCTGCGCGTGCATATAGCTGTGATGTTCTGACGACAATTACTGCATTGTATCCTTAAACGGACATTGACACGTAACACAGCAGTCTACGCTATTGATTGATTGATGCATGTACCTCATGTGTGAATTGAACTGTTTATGTATGTGTGTAATCCATATTAAATTGTGAAGGACTCGAACCGGAGGCATTATTCGTTGAATCACGTTACACCATTCAACCTTATGAATTACGTATTTTATGTCAAGTTGCTGAGTTAATAAGATGAGCAGTTGTTTACATCTTGATGCCAAGTTCAGGCATTACGACAAACCGAAGGTGAGGTTCACCCCATTCGCGTAAGAACATTAGCACGATCAGAATTCAGGCAACACAACCAGTAACCACACACGAAAGTCCTTCAACAAAACTGGCGGCCGAATGTGGGGATCGACAGAAGAGAAAAAAATTTTTCTGTGTTCCACACGCCTCCACGATATTTACGTTTGAATGAAAATCACATGACCATTACGAAGCTGACGTGACGCGCGTGATCATGAATAGCAACATGACGTCACTGTTGCATTGTTGCCGTGAAGAAGACATCTTTTCAACGCCTTTCTAGTTCGCTTCAAATTTATCAAGATGCACAAGATGGACTACCGTTGCCTGCCCATCAGGAGCAGACAGTCAAAGGCACAGGCCTAGCCGTCGACGACAACGAGCATCAAGTGAAGCAGCAAATAAAGATAAGTTTAGCTCAATAACTATTGTCGTTAACGTGACAGTGCTAACTGAGTCCATGCCTTCTGCCTACATAGGCATGTTTTTACCTATGTTTAATGTACTTTTTGTTGTTTTAAGTAGTTGTTAACTAGCGGGCCGGTTGGAGGGAACTGAAATCTCTGGGGAATGTCGTGAACAGCTGACCACCTAGATTTCAGTCGGTCTTAGGGCAGTTAAACGATTGCATTTTTGGAAGCCCCATTGAGGTTTGCCATTGGACTACCTGTCCAGATCTGCTATCGTTTGACGATTTGTGTTAGCTGTGCCGTTCCGTAGATAACTGGCGTATTTTATTTGTACTAAGTTCACATTTTTATTCAGTTTTGTATCATGTTCGTTAACTATTTCGTCCAGTCTACTCTTACTATCAATTTATTTTATGATTGTTCAATGTTTGTCCGTTATGAGTCCTGTGATGTCATCATTTTTTTGTGTACTTTGAATATTAAGTTGACCTCGGGTCAGTCTTTGACCCTTCATTTGGCTTGTGACACTTCCGCTTGTTTTATTTAGTTCATAAATTCATTTTTAATTGTGAAAATGTCTTGTTTGCGTCTTGACATTGTTTGTACCCTTTAGTTGCATCATTGTTTTGTTTGTCCTCATGATATATATTAAATACTACATTAATAATATGATATTATATTCAATAATACACTTGTAATTTAATTAAATTAATTTTTTTTGATATTTAAGGTTAATATGGGACATTGCATAATTATGCAGTGATAGTCCAAGAAATTAGCACTACAATTTATAAGAGATGCCTAGGGCATAATAATATAATATATATATATTGACCAAATAAAATAATCTTATAGTCTACCCTTGAGGTAATAGAACCATTGTATATTATTTAATATACTTTTCTAGTACTAAGAGAGTGACTTAGTACATTGAACAATATAATTACTAGGAATCATACCCAACATTATTGGATATTAAGATTAATTGTGTGATGTAATTACATTATAGTTAACAGATATCATAACTATTTATGATATAGTTATTATTTAGATACAATATTGTTACAAAATATTGTCTATTGGTTGAACTTAGACATAAGAGTTCAGTACTATCGTGATTATTTATATTGAATATTCCTAAGTTGAGTAAGTATAATAATTACTCTGAAGCTACTATTGACTATTTTAATCAGTAATTATCAATAATTACTTACCAGATAAAAAGTCAAAATGCTTACTATAGACCATTTCGTTAAAATTGGTAAGGAATATGGTTATAAATCTCAAGAACTTCGTCAGTTTGCTGAGGCAGAACTGGAAAAACATAAAGCAGAAATGGAGGAACGTGAAAGAAAAGAAGCAGAGAAAAAAGGCTGCATTAAAGAAAGAGGAGGAGGAACGTGAGATGAAGCAAATTGCCAAGGAAAATAGATTAAGAGAAATTGCTCAACAGGAAGAAGAGAATAAATTGAAACGAGAGGAAATTATTTTACAACAAGAAATGGAATTGGCGCGTATTAAATTGGAGACAGCAAGATTACAAGCACAAAGTGCTGATGCAAACCAGAATAATAACTCACAAAATGGATCGTCATCCAGCCAAACTAAACATTTCTACAACTTTAAATTACCCACTTTCAACTTAAACGTGGACGACCTTTCATCGTTCCTGTCACGTTTTGAACAGACTTGCAAAACAAATCATTTGCCTGAAGAGTCATGGGTACTCAAGTTAAATGAATTCTTGGTTGGAGAACCATTGACGGCTTCTCAAAATGCTGACCCATCAATAGCAAATAACTATGGTGCTATTAAGTCCTTGCTTTTACGAAGGTTTCACCTGGACGAGGAACACTGTAGGTTGAAATTTAAGGGAATTTTACCTGAATCTCCAAAAGATTTTGCAGGATTCATTGCGAACATACGCAATACATTTAATAGATGGGTTGAACTGGCAGAAGTCAACAAATCGTACGACAAATTAGTTGATTTGCTACTATGGGATAAGGTATTATCTTCGGTTAGCCAGCCATTCTTTGCATATTTGCAGGAGCGTAAACCAGGTACTATTGATGAGTTAGAAAAAATTTCTTTAAACTACTGTTCGGCACATCCGAATGCGAACATTTCTAACTCTTCATTAAGAGAACCTCTACCTGTGGCGTCTAATATGGCCTACAATCATAATAACAAACAAAGACATCACAGTGTAGACAGAAGTAGGTTCCAAAGAAATCACAATGTTAACTTTCAGAAGGGACATAATAATGATTTCAACGATAAAAATGAGTTCAACAGAGGTAGATCACGAGATAGAAATTATTCACCTCAAACAAACTACCACAATGGTCAACATAACACTAATTATAATCGATCACATACTCCCAATAATAACAATAACTGGAATGGTAATAATCATGGCTCGAGACATCGAGATAATAGTTACTATAGAGGACGACGAGATAATTCTAACAATTATACTCGGAATCGATCTCATTCTCGGGGATCATCTCATTACAACCATAATACAGGGGCGGCAGTTACAAATAATACTACCCCTATAGCTCAGGTCCCACTTGACAATAATACAACACAGTCTTCTGCTGCATGTTTTGCTATTAATTATAATGTGGCAAATAGTTGCCAACAATGCAATCTCATTTTTCAGAAGGCGAAAGAAACAGTGCTTAACTGCGGACATATTACACCAGAGGTAGGTCTTGCAGTCAACGATGGAACAGGCTTACTAATTTTTAACAGGGGATTAGTTAATGGATCCATCGTCTCAGTGCTGAGAGATTCAGGATCCACGACGATTGGTGTACGTCAGTCGCTGGTACATCCTAGCTGTGCAACAGGAGAATATGTACGCTGCATGACATTTGGTGGAACTATTGAGTTCTACCCCACAGCTATTGTTCATATTAGAACACCCTTTTTCACAGGGAATGTAAAAGTATGTATGCTAAAAAAGCCTATAGCTGATCTGATGGTTGGTCGTATACACGGCAGTAAAGATTGTACTCCAGATGAGATCATAGAATGGGAGAAACATAACCTATGCACTGGAAACGCCGTGACGACTAGAGCGCAGACTCAACTCATGGAGAAATTTAGTGATAATAAGATGGATGCAGACAACCAAGAGGAGTTTGTAGTCAATTCACCTATTGACAGGGAAACATTTGCAACTAAACAAAAAGAGGATAAATCTTTAAAAAAAATTTTTAAGCTGGTTGATAAAGTTGACAATCTATCCTCAGGTAATAATAACAAACATTGTTTTGTTATTAAAAATGACATATTGATTAGATGTTTTAATGACAAATCACAAATGAAACAACAAGTTATGGTCCCGTATACTTTTAGACGGTACATTCTTCAACATGCACATGACTCACATTGTGCTGGACATATGGGATATACTCGAACACGATCTCGAGTACTGTCTTCATTCTTTTGGCCAGGAGTGTCAAGAGATATTTCGCAGTATGTACGTTCCTGTACTACATGCCAAGAAGTGAAAGCACGTGGAGCTTTTCACACGGCGCCTATTCAGGCTTGCAATATCTCAGTAAGACCGTTTGACAAGATGGCCATAGATATTATTGGTCCATTGCTACCATCGTCCAGAGGACATAGATTCGTCCTTACGTGCATTGATTTGTGCACACGATGGCCAGAAGCTATCCCATTAAAGACCACCACTACCACAGATGTAGCTGATGCACTACATCTCATCTTTTCTAGAATAGGGTTTCCTAGAAAACTTTTATCAGACCATGGGTCACAGTTCATATCTGACACCATGAAGGAAGTCATGAAAACTTGGAACATTGATAGGAATTTAAGTAGTATTTATCATCCTATGAGTAATGGTGCAGTTGAAAGACTTAACCGTACACTTAAACAACTACTACATAAGGTTACTGTTAAGCACCCTCATGACTGGGACAGAGCACTCCCAGCTGTTCTATTTGCTTATCGGGAGGTACCGCATGAACAAACTGGCTTCTCTCCCTTTGAATTAGTTTTTGGTGCTCCCCCAAGAGGTCCTATGGGACTAATAAAAGACTTATTAATTGACGCAGAGATGACTCAGGACACTCAGTCATCTTACGAGTATGTGATTAATCTTCGGAAGAACATTATTGAGTCTTGCCAGTTGGCAACAGCTTCTTCTGAGGCTGCAAAAGCTAAGGCTCGATCTCTACAAAATAGGTCTCGACGATTACGCCAATTATTCCCAGGCGATGAGGCTTATGTGTTACTTCCTCACAATAACAATAAATTATTGATATCTTGGAATGGTCCTTACAAAGTCATTGATAAAATTTCCGACGTTGATTACGTCTTAGATATCAAGGGCACAAAAAGATATTTCATATTAACATGCTCAAACAATTTCATACACGTCCTGAACACTTACAGTCAATTTTTCATGAACTAGATGACAACACAGTATCTACTTGTTATTATTCCAACTTATCCGTCATCCAGGAAGAAGAATCTTCTTTTCCTGAGGTACAGTTACCGTTACCGGTACCAGTAGTTCAACCTACTGAATCTTGGCGGGATGTAACCATCTCTTCAACGGTTACACCGCAACAGCGTCTACAGATTGCTAATCTATTACAATCTTATCCAGATGTGTTGACCGACGTCCCGGGTCGCACATCGGCTATCAGTCATGACATTACTCTCAATGATGATACACCTATTCGTGTACATCCCTATTCGGTTCCTTTACATTTCCTTGCTAAAACTACTAAGGAACTTGAACAGATGTTGTCTCTGGGAATCATTGAGACTAGTAATTCGCCATTCTCTTCTCCATTAGTGATTGTCCAGAAGAAGGACAATAACATCAGACTATGTGTTGACTATAGAAAATTAAATGCTAAGACTATAGTTGACAGCGAACCACATCCACTTATCGACGACTTACTGCCACGTCTATCCAACGCAACTATATTTAGTAAGATAGACTTAACTAAAGGTTATTGGCAGATACCACTGACCGAAAAGGCTAAGTACTACACCGCATTTTCCACTCCACAAGGTCTATACCAGTGGAATGTGATGCCTTTTGGGCTTGTTAATGCGCCAGCTACCTTCATTCGCCTGATGCGACAAATTTTATCAGGTAGACCAGACGTTATTACATATATTGACGACATATGCTTGTTTAGTTCGTCGTTTGAGGAACATGTTTCGGGACTTAGATATGTTTTCGACACTCTAAGGAATTATCATCTAACTGCTAAACCTACAAAGGTTCAGATCGCGTGTAATGAGATAACCTTTTTGGGACATATCATTGGATCGGGATATATCTGAACGTTACCTAGTACAGTCTCCAAAATTCTAAACATAGCAGTTCCTCAGACGAAGAAACAGGTCAGGAGTTTGTTAGGACTTGTTCAATATTACAGTAGATTCATACCAAACTTGTCATCCATCACGGCTGTATTGTCTTCATTGTTAAAAAAAGACATGCCGGTGAAGGTGACATGGACTGGTATATGCAATGAAACTTTCAACAAAATTATAAATTTGTTCTCGCATGAACCAATTTTAAGACTTCTCGATGCTTCCAAAAGATTTTTCTTACGAACAGATGCTAGTAACTACGGCATTGGTGCATGCCTGCTCCAGAACCATGATGGCGTTCTACATCCTACCTTATATATTTCAAGAAAGCTAAAGCCGGCAGAAACAAAGTATTCCACAGTGGACAAGGAACTTTTATCAGTTATATGGGCAATCACTAAACTGGAAAAGTTCTTGCTTGGTGCTCCATTCACCATACAAACTGACCAACGTGCTGTAGCATCTTTGCGTAGATCAAATCACAAAAGCCCAAAACTCGCCAGATACGCGATCATCCTGCAGCCATTTGAATTCTCCATTGAACATATTCCTGGCACTGAAAACATTGTGGCGGATGCATTGTCACGTAATCCTATTGACGACGAATAATCAACATTGACATTCCTAAAACACGTCAATCATCACTACATTGGATAGAACGAAGTATCAACTATAAGGGAACTAACCTTGCCTTCAATTTAATATTTATAAACACTATATGCATCACAGAATTGAACAAAAGACAATCAAGGTATACATATTGACATTGAAACTTCGTCTAACGTCCATACACAATATATGAATATTCGTTGAACAATCATGGAACAATATCTGACGACAAGTCGAACTTATTATCCTATGTGCACTTAATTCTTGGATCCTAGGATAATTGACATTTCTGTCCGACGGAAACGTTTCAACACTTTGTCTAAAAGAATTCATCAGGATCAGGACTACGGATGGATCATCATATCCTATACTAATTAATTAGTTAACTTAACTTCTTAATTGAATTATTATCAATAAAATGAAATGTGAGAAAAAAAAATGAAATGAAAGAACAAAAAAAGAGAACGAAATATAAAAAGAAGAAATTATGAAAAGAGAAAATAAATCTCACACAAGTATTAGATTAATATTTTTTTTTAATGTACCTATACGTTATTTAGTTAGTTAAATTAGATAGTTATTATTCACTAACACTTAACACACACAATTAAGTTAAACTTATATTCGAATTTCTTTCTATTTCTTCTCACTTATTTTGTCTTTTCTTCTCTCATAACATCGCGTTACATTAGAATCTTAATAATTTAACTCTTAGTTTAATTAATTAATTTAATTTTAATTAGTCAAATTAATTCCTATATGACATACTAATAAGACAGACCTTACTTTAATTTAATTCTATCATTCACTATTAACATTGGACATTTTATTTAGTTGATATAATAATATGTATAATATTGATATATAATGTGATTAATGTTAGATGACTATGACAAATAGTTAGTTGACATGACCGCAACACGGTTCTACTCAGAACATCGTCGGCCATATGTCACGATTGTGTTAAATTTTTTTTTGAAAAATTGTTAAGTCGGATAGATCTTGAAAAAAAATCTATCGATTTTTTTTTCCCCGGTGTACAGGGAATTGTTACGGTATATGATATTAACGCCGTCTGCTAAAGGTTAGCAGACGTGCAATTGTAAAGGTTAAGACATTTAATATATTGCGATAGATGTTTCAATTATTGAACGCTCCATACACGATCGATTATGACGTGTCTAGCGTTGTTTGGGTCACAGTCGGTAACTAGGAGACGCTACCCTTTGTTACTTGACCACCAAGCTGAATAGCTGCGTTTTTCTAGCCTTCCAAATTAATGGCATGATATAGCCATTTATATGTGTATTTATGCAGGACCAGGGTCAGTCCTAGAACTCTACGAGAGAGGAAACTTATGGAGGTTAGTGATTAACTAAATCCTTGGAAGGAGAAAGATAATCGTCTACTTTATACGAAGTAATTAGACTCACAGTCTCACTGTCGGCAGGTAGCCATTCTATCTGCGCGTGCATATAGCTGTGATGTTCTGACGACAATTACTGCATTGTATCCTTAAACGGACATTGACACGTAACACAGCAGTCTACGCTATTGATTGATTGATGCATATACCTCATGTGTGAATTGAACTGTTTATGTGACAAACCGAAGGTGAGGTTCACCCCATTCGCGTAAGAACATTAGCACGATTAGAATTCAGGCAACACAACCAGTAACCACACAAGAAAGTCCTTCAACACGCATCAACAGTGAAATTAAAGCTTGTCTATGTGAGGAGCTTTCTTCATGTCGACGCAATAGATTGCTTGCATTTTTCCAGTCATTAAACCCTTCCACAGTAAACTTTGATGAACATTCTGAACTCATAAGCTTGCATGGGAAACAGAATAGGCGCCCTTTACTTTCTGAATAGCATAACCATTTTCTTGCACGTTGCTTGTTTGTAAGTTTATGAATATGTGTAAAATAAGACTTCTGACAGTATCGAGTTTTCTTTTCAGTGTCATACAATCGCACGGATGAAGAGAAGGCACTTTCAACATGTTGACATTTTTCACTTCCCTTGGATATGCAATATTCACGCTCACAGTCATCTATATTGTTCGGCCAGTCACCAATATCATTAGAGTACTTCTTCATTTCACTTATTCTTTCACATTCAGACTCAGTGTATACTGGGTTTTGCTGTATGTTTTCTGCTGCACAGCCTGCACTAGTACTAGTTGTTCCTGTACTTCCAGCTTCAGCGGTTAGAGTACCACCACCATGAACATCAAAATATTCTGTCAGCTTACGTGTTTTTGATATCACAAGTTGATCTCTTCTTTCTTTTTCTTCCTTCGCTTTACGTTTTTCACTTCCAGAAGAACGAAACAAAATTAGAGGGCAGTCGCCTAGAGCCAAAAAAGTGGCTTCCGTCCAAACGTGACCAAATTTTCAATGCCACTTAAATGGCTTCCGTCCGCAAACAGTTAAGATTAAAATAATGAAGAGTCACACTAAGTCACCCTCTTATGCTCTTTCTCTCACAATTTTGTGACACCAAATGAAAAGGCGCTAAAGATGGCATAAATCACAAGATCATTGGTTTAACGCTCGTATTTTTTTTCTTCTCTCTAACCAGCGGCACTCGAGCTTTCCAGCTCTTTTGGCCCAATGACATGTCATTGCGAGGCTGGGGGGGGGGAGGGTCAATGGACTTTCCTTCCAACCCGGTCAGGAGCTTCACTCCTTCCCATCAACGCTCGTATTAGAAGATGACCAAAAAATTATGTACATATTTATTGGCGCGGGGCCCCTAAAAGCGCGGGGCCCGTAGCATATGCTACTTGTGCTACTACGTTAATCCGGCTCTGCCGCCACACCCATCCACTGTGATAACAAGTTCCCTGAAAACAGCTTCCCAAGATGAAACAGAAATTGGGAAAATAACAGTCTTAAGCACAAAGAAAAGCCCTAGTCATAAAACATAGAGGAACACAACCTAAGTAACTGTTGGACCTATGTTTAAACAGATGGGTCAGCAGCTAATGCAGCTGAAGATGGAGGTACAGATCCGTTTCCCAGAATCCAAAATGCTCGGGAACGGTCGTTTTTCTGTTTTCCGATTATTCTGGTTTTCGGATGTTCGGATTCTGGGATACGGACCTGTATATGAATCTCCAATACTCAGCAACAGTACACAGACATGTCAGTTGCAACATAAAAACTTGCAAGCAAATCAGAGAAGAGGCAGATGCTCTGAAAACTGCAGCAGAAACCCAAATGACAGAGAGGTGCACGGAGAGAGCAGTATATTTCACAGATGCAGTCAGTAATAATAGAACTCAGGAGTCAAAGAAACAAAGATCTAAATTGTGGTATAGGAGATTCCTTCTCACTAGTAAAGTCCTAAGAATTAAGAGGCTGACAAATTAGCAAAGGAGGGAGAAAAACTAAAACTCACACAAGTGTTAACAAATGCAGGGGCCAAGAGACTTAGCAGCAGATACAGGAATAAGTGGAACAAGACCAGCCAGGCTACCATAAATACAAATGCATGGAGGCATATCTAGAGCCATCCTTATATGACAACCAGTTATGCACAATGCTATAATATACATATGTGGAAGTGAACCTCTGTGAGGCTAATTACACCCTCACTGACTCTTGAAATCATCCACACACTTCCAGGGATTCCCCCTGAAGTGAAACATGCTGAGAACCCAGCATTGCACACTGAGCTTGGAGGAGTCACTTAAGCCCAAACATGATTATTTGGCTTTGACCTGGTTGACTGCATGCAGGAGGATCTCACTATGGACCCAGTTATAGGCAGGGAGAGCTGAGAGGTGGTTCTGTGCAGGGCATGACAATTCCTTGGGAGAGCCCAGAACCAGAGAACAATATTTTAGCTCTGCATAGTTCGAGAGCCCCTTAGATGGTGGGAATGCACAGTATGCCATGGGCTTCTTACTCCTAGCTTGAGACCAGATGTGACGATCCTTTAAATGCAAGCTAAGCTGAAGAAACTGCAGCTCATGACTTCAACTCAGCATATTCTGGAATGGCAGGAAAGCCACAGGAAAATCCTAGATCTACAGTGTAGATAATACCAAGGAGTCTTCAACTTGGTATTGACTGTAAATGAGCAAGAAGCTCAGCAGCTCTAGCTAAACAACAACAACCATAAATACAATGCCTATCACCAGCTCAGCAAGAGAGATCAAGTAATCTTCCAACTCCACACATGCCCAACAAGCTGAAGATAGGAACTCCTGATAGATGCACCTGGGGTGCTGGTGGAAAAACTGCAGATAGGAACTACTGATAGATGCACCAGTGGTGCTGGTGGAAAAACGAACTTAGTCCCTCTTCTTCAACCCTGGGATGTAAAGTTTGAAGAAGTAGAAAACATTATTTCTTACTGTCTGTTGCAGGGATCAACAGTTAAGCTAACTTCATTCAGTTAATCCATTTGTAAGGTTTTGTTTGCATCTATGAACTCTGTATAGGGTAAAATTGTTTCAATACATCTTCAGTCTGCATGAACCAACAGTAACAGTAATACAGATGTATACATCAACAGGTTTTGGAGATTTTAAAAATAATAATAGATTAATAAAATATGACCAACTTCAAAAGACAATTATTTTTAATTTAGTTTAAAAGGCACCCTTTTTTTGCATAATCTTTTTGGTACACAGTAAAGGATGCATTAACTATAACAGGAGATTAGAAGGCACAAGCTGCTGATGAGGCCATTGTAAGCATTTACTTGTTTGGGAAATACTGTAACAAAGAATCAATTGCAAGATAATTTAAGCCTTAGAATTTGTATGCTGTAACAAACTATTGCTTCCTTACACCAAGGACAAGCATAAAGCATCCAAAAGAAACATGCTGTAATCTAATGTAAAGGTCAAGGTAGTCCTATAGCAGAAACTGCCGTAGGAAAGTGAAGTGTTTGAGACTTGACTAAAATAGGTCCAGCTTTTTTATGATGTGGGACGATGACCAGTTCCCTTTCTCTCAGCCATTTGCCTTCCTTAACTCACGAGCAGAGTCAGGGACCCATTCATGACTGGGTAAACTGAAGTGTGACGCTACCAGCTTTCAATATCCTAACCCTGTAACTATGCAACAAGAAGTTCTCTAACTGCTTAGCCAATCAGATGCTCATCTAATGTACAGAACCATAATCAAATAGATTATATACTAGTACTAAAAAACATTACTACACAGGTGTCAACAAAAGACCGATACAGTCCTAAAGGAGCTGAAAAGTATAAAAATATAAATAAATACATAAAGATAAACTATGTTTCACATCAAATATAAATAAATACATAAAGATAACTATGTTTCACATCAAATATAAATAAATACATAAAGATAACTATGTTTCACATCAAATATAAATAAATACATAAAGATAACTATGTTTCACATCAAATATAAATGGATAAATGAACAGTGTGCTGATATAGAAAGTCCTCTCTGTAAAAATAGCAGCAAAATAATGAGAATCTAAACAAATAAATAACAGTCAAGATGAAGAAGGGATCATTCTTACAGAATAAAACCAGTCCACAACAGATGGACAAGATGTTGATCTAAGCAGTGCACAGGCAAGTCAGTGATGGTTGTAGTCTTTACAATTTGCAAACTCAACAGACATCAAAGGAGAAATAACAACAATAGAAATTCTAACCAAGATATGCAATATCATCTCGCAGACAAACAGACTCAGGCATTCATATTCAGAGCACTTTAAAAAAAATTTTTAAATGGTAAGCCTAAATTTAAAGTACTTAAAGAAGGAAATTTACAACTATACACAAATTAAAAATGGTAAGCCTAAATTTAAAGTACTTAAAGAAGGAAATTTACAACTATACATAAATTAAAAATGGTAAGTCTAAATTTAAAGTATTTAAAGAAGGAAATTTACAACTATACACAAATTAAAAATGGTAAGTCTAAATTTAAAGTACTTAAAAAAGGAAATTTACAACTATACACAAATTAAAAATGGTAAGCGTAACTTAAAAGTACTTAAAAAAGGAAATTTACAACTATACACAAATTAAAAATGGTAAGCGTAACTTAAAAAAGGAAATTTACAACTACACACAAATTAAAAATATGGTAAGTCTAACAGTCACCCAATCAAAATAATGTGTACAGTCATTCTAAACAGATAACTCCCCCATTATTTAACATAATCTTTGAAGGACAAGCTGATTTTCAGAAGGGAAGTAGTACCACAAAACAGATGTTAAATCTAAAACTTCTGTTACAACATCAGTATCACATCTTTGTGAACTCAAGACAAAATATGGCAAAAATCATTATCAACAAAGATGAAGAAATATAACATCAGATGAAAACTGATTCAGAATACTGAATAGTTCTATGCTAAAGCCACCTGCGCAGTTTTTTTTTTGAAGACACACTTAAGAGAATGGTTCTGCACAACCAGTTGAATCAGACAGGGATGTCTGCTCTCACTGTCATCATTTAACAAAGAGATGTGAAGATGGTGTGACTTTGTGTTAGTGTAGAAGATAGTGATATTATGATGAAATTATGTTGTAAAGCAAAGTTTCTTCAACCTGTGTTGTGCTTTATTGTCCAGGTAAGGCTCCAGACCCCTTTGATTGTCTAGTGAAGGCTACAAACATCTTTAGATTGTCTAGTGAAGGCTACAAACATCTTTAGATTGTCTAGTGAAGGCTACAAACATCTTTAGATTGTCTGGACCCCTTCTGAGAAAAAAATGTACATAACACATAATTAAAAATGTTACGTTTTAAATTTAAGATTATGAACATGGACCCCCAAAGGGTGCTTGGACAACAGGTTAAGAAACCCTGCTCTAAGGACATATCAGACAGCCCAGATGACAATGAAAATACACATTTTCTTTCCTAAGATAACAGTGGTCGTGATTCTAGTGGCGATGGGGTACTGACTCACAGAATTACGACCGTCTGACAATGAAATTTAGCATGGCTAGTCATTGAATACTTCTAAGCTTACTTTTCAAGCGCTGTCCTAATTCAGAATACGCTGTCCTAATTCAGAATACGAGTAATGTAGCTAATATTAGTGGTCAGGATTGGAATTCTATTGACATCCCACTTAAAAAACATTTGGTTTTTCTGGCATTTCACCTAGTCTCCTTATCGGGTTTTTATAGTGAATGGTCTGTCACAAGAGGGCCCTCCTTCTAAGCAGGGTAAGAGGAGTCCTCACAAACATTTCCCCCCCAGAATAATGTGGAAGAGTCAGGAGAACTAAGAGATCAGATACTGGGACACATTATGTCATAAAGCATAAAGAGTAAACCCCCAGAAGGTGCAGCATATATGCAGCATAGGGGAAAAGGAGACTCGATACATCTGCTTCTTTTGTGAGGCACACCTGCACTGACTTGATCGTTTCCAGAAAAGACCATACAGCCAAGATGTACTAAGGAGATGAGGATAGAAGACAATCTATTGCATCACCTACCATTTAATGGGTCTGATGTGACCTCCGGCTTCGGGAGTAAACCCTGAGGATAAATCCAGAGTCGGAGTCCCTAAGGCAGTCTAATGTCGATTCGACATTATTCTGGCAACTCCTGCGACAGGGCTGGTACCAAACTGTATTGGCTACTGCCGTTCCTTTGGATCTACCAGCTGTGTGGAGAGGGGGAACATGCTGCATGGGCAACAGCTTGATCTCCATATAACTGTGCCCAAGCTCGCGCCCTGGAGAGGACACTCCAGCTTCACCCTATAGGTGTCGGCAAAACACGGGAAGTAGCAGTTACCGGTTATAAGCATTTTGCCCAATTGGCATAGGGCATGGCGCCAGGGGCTACTTCCGACAGTGGGAGAGGTTCTAGGATCTCACTGGACAGCTACCGCCCGCTTCAAGCTGGGCAGCCCCCAGTCAATAAGGTGTTGTCCCGCCACTGTCTGCTTTCCCCATTGGGTGCATGGGGATTAGGGTCAAACCCGAACTGTGGACAGAAAATTTTGCACCAAGCAATTATCAGAATAATAGAAATAAGCAAACTCTCAGATTGGGATGCTGGAACGTCCGGACTATGTTGACTGGACTATCCGAAAACCTACAGACGTAAACGATGTAAGGAAGAAAGCCATAATTAATGATGAGATTAAACGACTTCAGGTGGATATAGTTGCACTTCAGGAAACGCGCCTAGCAGACTTTGGAACGGTGAGTGAGAAGGACTACACATTTTATTGGCAAGGGAAAGATCTTAATAAAACTAGAGAGCACGGAGTAGGTTTTGCGGTAAAAAAATCGCTAACTAAAATGGTTGAACCAGGCAAGAATGGATCAGAACGCCTGTTAATGCTCCGCCTGCAAACTAGCACAGGTCCCATCACCCTTGTCAGTGTGTATGCTCCTACTCTGTACTCTGCCTCAGAAGCTAAAGATGAGTTCTACGAGAATCTAGCAGCAGTCATCAAAAGCATACCTAGGCAAGAACAGCTTGTTCTCCTTGGTAACTTTAACGCTAGAGTGGGTGCCGATAATGTTTCATGACCTTCATGTCTGGGCAGGTTTGGTATTGGCAAGATGAATGAAAATGGACAACGGCTCTTAGAGCTGCGTGTCCACCATGACCTCTGCGTGACCAACACCTACTTTCAGACAAAACCCCAGCATAAGGTGTCATGGAGACACCCACGATCCAAGCACTGGCACCAACTGGACCTGATTCTCGTCAGAAGGCCACTTCTCAGGTCTGTGCTCTCCATGCGCTCGTACCATAGTGCAGACTGTGATACAGATCACTCCTTAGTTTGCTGCAAAATCAGAGCACAACCAAGAAAACTCTATCGTGTTAGACATGAAGGGAAACCACGCATTGATACCAGCAAGATGTCAGACCCTGTCATGATCGCTCAATTTACTGCGACCTTCAAGAAAGTTCTCAGCAGCCCTCAGCATGGTGATACTATTACAGAGAACAGGGAGCATCTACGGAACACCATTCAAAGTACTGCACTTGCCACCTTTGGTAAGAAAACGGCAGAGTCAAATGATTGGTTTGATGCTTCATCAGATGTGATGGCACCTGTCACTGAAGCTAAGCGCAGTGCTATGAATGAATACAAACAATCACCGAGTGCTAGAACCCTACAGATCCTGAAGGCTACGAGAAGCAAAGTTCAACAAACTGCTCGACGCTGTGCAAATGACTATTGGCTCCAGCTCAGGGAGAGCATCCAGATCGCAGCGCAAACAGGCAACATTAAACAAATGTATGACGGTATAAAGAAAGCCATTGGCCCCCAAAAAAGTAAGACGGCAACGCTAAAAACCATCAGCGGAGAGAAGCTAACCGATAAGGGTAAGCAGATGGAGAGGTGGGTCGAGCACTACTCTGAGCTTTATGCTAGAGAAAATACCGTTACGCCTGCAGCCTTGATGCTGTCAAATGTCTGCCAACTATGGAGGAGCTCGATGCCGAACCAACATTAGAGGAACTCAGCAAGGCCATTGATAGCTTGGCCTCTGGCAAAGCACCAGGCAGTGATGGGATTCCTCCTGATTTAATCAAATGCTGTAAGAGCACGCTATTACATCCCCTGCATAGGATGCTGTGCCAGCGCTGGGAAGAGACAACTATTCCTCAAGACATGTGAGATGCCAAGATTGTAACACTGTACAAAAATAAAGGAGACAGAAGTGATTGCAATAACTACAGAGGCATCTCTCTTCTTAGTATTGTTGGTAAGGTTTTTGCCAAAGTCGTCTTAATGCGACTACACAAGTTAGCTGAGCGCATATATCCAGAGTCTCAGTGTGGATTCCGAGCTGGTAGATCAACAACAGACATGATCTTCTCTGTCCGCCAGCTTCAGGAAAAATCAAGAGAGCAGAAAAGGTCTTTATATATCGCCTTTATAGACCTCACAAAAGCATTTGACCTGGTTAGTAGGGATGGACTCTTCAAAATCCTCCTGAAAATAGGCTGCCCTTCTAAAACGCTGGAAATGATAAAGTCATTCCATGACGACATGAAGGGAACAGTCCAATATGCTGGAAGCACGTCGCAGCCCTTTGACATACGAAGTGGCGTTAAACAAGGCTGTGTTCTGGCTCCGACCCTCTTCAGGATCTTCTTTGCCTTACTCTTGAAACATGCATTCAGAGATGCAACTGAAGGAATATGCCTTCACACTAGGTCAGATGGCCGTCTGTTTAATCTTTCAAGGCTGAAGGCAAAAACAAAAATCAGAAGGGTCACTATAAGAGACTTGTTGTTCGCTGATGATGCTGCAGTCGTCACTCAAAACCAACAGGAGCTTCAGAACTTGATGAATCGCTTCACTAAAGCATGCAAGGACTTTGGCCTCACAATAAGTCTAAAGAAAACGAATGTGCTGAGTCAGGATGCAGGTGCTGCACCAGTTATCACTATCGATAACTATGAATTGGCAGTGGTGCACCACTTCACATACCTAGGGTCTACCATCAATGACAAACTCTCACTGGATACAGAAATCGACAGCCGCATTGGCAAAGCTGCAGCAACCTTTGCCCGCCTCACATCGCGTGTTTGGGGAAACTCCAAACTCACAATGAAGACCAAAGCTGCAGTATATAATGCCTGCATCACCAGCACACTCCTATATGGCAGCGAGACCTGGACGACCTATGCTAAGCAAGAAAGAAGGCTCAATACCTTCCATCTATGGTGTCTACGCCGCATCCTCGGCATTTCGTGGAAAGATAAAGTGACAAATGTCGAGGTGTTGTCACGTGCTGGCCTTCAAAGTATGTATACACTGCTTAGACAGCGCAGACTTCGCTGGCTTGGCCATGTTCGCCGCATGGAAGATGGTCGCATCCCAAAAGATATCTTCTACGGACAATTAGCAGATGGCAAGAGAACAGTTGGGTGACCACAGCTGAGGTTCAAAGATGTGTGCAAGAGAGATATGAGGGCACTGGACATGGATCCAGCAACATGGGAGGATGAAGCTGCCGATCGCACTAAGTGGCGATGCTATTTACGGCGCCACCTCAGATTGGGTGAAGAGAGGCTCACACAACAAGCAGAGGAGGGGAGAAAACGTTGAAAGGAGCACCAGGAAAATAAGCAGCTGAGGGCTGTCACCTCAGGGGCGCATTCCCATAGTCAGTTATGACTGAAGGGGCTATTATTATTATGTGACCTCCGCCTATGTTGAGCTTATTGAGTTGAGAGGCCCTCTGGGTTAACAAGAAATTGTTATTGCTATTGTTAATCAGAATTGACCTCACTGCACTCCGGGCAAACCCATAGGTGTGTCACCGCGCTGATAATACGATAGTTATTTTGCGGGGGTTCTGATGATGTCATATGGATAACCACCTAGCGGCACCGGAAGGAAGATAGAAAGTCGGAAGTATGGAACTCAGGTTACTAGGTGATGCGTTAGCAAGCTGGGAGACAAATAATATTCATGACGTTGTACGGACCATGGATACCTCGGGATCTTGGAAGAAGATATACTCACGTGATGGCTCTCATGTCCATTTCTACTAGTCCCACGTTTGATGCCAAAACTCCAACAGTCTCAGCCTTATTGATTCATCCATTGCAGTGTCATTATCCAGCAGGTGATTATTAATTGCCCTTAGTATCTTTCCCTTATCCATGTCCAGTGTCCCCACTATGGGTGCTCGAGTCCAGTCTGTCAGCTCTTCCACACCAGTTCTTCAAGACTTGAGAATTCTATTGATGTTTTCCATTCCTGCCGCAGCCATCCGTTCTGAACTTTCCGAAGCATGGCTTGAGAGTCTGACAATATAACTGCCCTGGTTGATGGAGTTTCAGACAGCCACCTCAGTGCTACAGTAACTGCCTCTACCTCCATTCTCATGCTGGAGGTTGTTGTCATGTAGGCTCCACTCTGTTCAGCGACGACCCTGCCCTTTATTCTTGCAGAGAAGCCCCATCCTGATTTCTCACCACGCACTACAAACCCTTCAGTGTACATTATGGCGTCATCATCCCCAGCATGATCACTTATCAGCTGATTAATCTCCAGCTCTGCTTTTCCATTGCCCCAAGATCTGCACTCTCTGCCAAGGCTAATGATGACCTGCTGGTAGTTTATCCAGCTCTCCCCAGACTTACTCCACTCTTTCCCTTTGGATACATTTTCAACCCTGGTCACCTGACCAATCGCAGCCTCTGCCATCCATAACATCCCCCTCTTGATTCTTGCTCCTTTGATGTGAGCTACGTTCTCATGTAGGGGGTGTTTTTTGTCGGTGGTTAACCACATATAGGCTTTTGCCTGGGCCATTGCATATCTGGATCTAATCAACAGCAATCCGAGCATGTATCTCATTGTCACAATAGGTGTATCATGCGTACAGCCCAAAACTAGTCGCATCCCTTCATTTTGAATGCATTCCAGTTGTTCACATTGTGACACTGACAGTGTGAGTATTCCTAACCCATACTCGATTACTGAAATCATGAGCTGATGATAAAGGAGAAACAAGTCTCTGTTCCAAGAGTGCAGCAGTCATTGTTTTTAAGGCTGCCAGTCCTCATCTGCACTTCTGTATGATCAGTTCGATATGATACTTGAACGATAGCCCACGATCAAACGTTACTCCTAGATACTTCAGCTTGTCTTGCCTTTCAATGTTCCACCTTGTTATCCAAGGGTTTGCAACACATGCCATTATACTATTAGGATTGCAAAGTCCACACTGTTATAAGCATCCTCTAGGTCAATTGCGACAGCCACCGTTTCTCTTTTACCCTGGAATCCCTCGTACACATTGTATGCAAACGTTCCAGCATTACCCCATGTTGTTTTCATAGGCCTATAGCTACCCAGGATATCAGGAAGGATGTGTGCATTTTCAAGGTAGCTCATTTCTTGTCTTGCAACTATCTTTTCAAGTAATTTACCATCGACATTCTGTAGTGTGATAATTCGATAGCTGCTGAGCAGTGTGGAGTCTTTTCCAGGTTTAGGAAGTGGCCAAAGGTAACTGTGTAGCCGGTCTTCCAGCATCTCAGCATTCTGTTTGCTGGTATTGAAATCGATCACCATAGTTATAATGGCTGTGTCGCCAAGCTGTTTAATGTGATGGTACTGTACACCTTCAGGACCCGGAACAGTGTTTCTGCTGGTTTTCAATGTGTACACCATGTCCTCTTCAGAAATGAGATCGAAGTTTATCTGGCCCCATAGGGCATTTTCCAGAACACCGTCCTTTATTTTCAGGCGGGCACTTTTGTCACCTTTATCCATTTGCTCCACATATCGATTGAATAATGCTCTTACCTTCTGTTCATCCGTCTTCAGGCTTAGTCCTGTAGAGCTTTTAATATTAGGGATGGGTTGGCTTGCACTTTTCCAATTCATTCTTCATTACAAGAAAGCCCTGGAAAACATCCCTAACCACACACAGCTAAAGAGTAAAAACTCAAATCCCCAGGGTTTGATAGAAGAAGAAGATACTAAAAATAAAATTTAAAATATATACATATTTATTCATGCATGCACATTTTCCCTGTAAATAGAATTTGACTGAGGAAAATACTGCTCATATATAATATGTTCAAATAGAAGCAATAAATAATTTGTGTCATCTCTCGGTTAAAATAGGTCTCCAAATAAATGCCTCTAAAACTAAAGCTATGAACTTTTCTAACGAGACCTTTGATATCATCTTGAACGGGGAAAAACTACAGAAAGTTGAAAGTTTCAATTATTTAGGCAGTAAAATGACTCAGGATGGTGACACAAGAGAAATTCATACTAGAATTGCTTTGGCAGCTAGCGCCTTCAATAGATTATCTAACATTTGGAAATTACGATCATTGAATATACATACCAAGCTTCGTCTGTTTAATTCAAATGTTATCTCAGTGTTAACATACGGCTGTGAGAGTTGGAAAATAACAAAATCATTGGAGAACAAGCTGAATACATTCGAGAACAAATGTCTTAGAAAACTCATGAACATCAGTTGGAAAGAATTCAAGACTAATCGACAAATAAGAGAAGACTCTAGGCAGAAATATGTCTCCGACTATATAAGGAAAAGACGATGGTCATATATCGGTCATGTCCTACAAATGCAAAACAACAGAATACCACTACAGGCGCTCACTTGGGTTCCTGAGGGTAAGAGGAAAAAAGGAAGACCAAAAGAAACACTCAGAAGAACAATAATAAGAGAAGGAAGAACGTTGGGCCTAAATAATGTGCAAGAGCTAAGAGGAGTGGCGTCACAACGAACAACCTGGAGAGCACTGGTTTCTGCCTTATGCTCCGTGTTTGGTGCTTAAAGAATTTATTATTATTATTAAATAGAAATTAATGTCAAATGAATAAAGACAAACTGGACCCTTTTTATTTTAACTGATGTAATGGAAGCGGTGAAACTCAGAGAATACAAAATTATATTTTCACTATACACCACACACAAACTAAACCGTTAAGATTTATCTCCTGTATGTTTCTTTGTGTGCATTTTCAAACTTAAAGAATGTGCAAACCCAACACCACAAATATTACACTTGTAAGGCTTCTCTCCTGTGTGTACTCTTTTATGCTTTTTCAGATTACAAGATACTGAAAACCCTACACCGCATATGTCACACTTATAAGGCTTCTCTCCTGTATGGATTCTTTGATGTGTTTTTAGATTACTACATCCTATACCACAAACATCACACCGGTAAGCTTTTTCTCCTGTATGTATTCTCTTGTGTCCTTTCAGATCACTAGTCCGAGTAAAACCCACACCACAAACATCACACCTGTAAGGCTTATGTCCTGTATGTACGCTCTGGTGTGCTTTCAGAATACTGCGCTGTGAAAACCCAACACCACAAATATCACACTTGAAAGGTTTCTCTTTTAAATGTGTCGCTTTGTGTTTACACAAACTACTGTTATATGTATATGCTACACCACAAACATCACACTTGTAAGGCTTTTCCCCTGTATGTATTCTTGAGTGTTTTTTCAAATCACATTGCATAGTAAACCCTACACCACAAACATCACATTTGAAAGGTCTTTCTCCTGTATGTTTTCTACTGTGTGTTTTCAAATTGTAACACCCTACACCGCAAACATTACATTTGTAAGGCTTCTTCCCTGCATGCATTTTTTTATGTGTATTCAAATTACCATATCTTGTAAACTTTACACCACAAACATCACACAAGTAAGGCTTTTCCCCTGTGTGTGTTCTTTTGTGTTTATTCATACTACTATTATGTGTAAAGCCTACACCACAAACATCACACGTGTAAGGTTTCTCCCCTGTATGAATTCGTTTGTGTTTTTTCAAATCACTATGCTTAGTAAACCCTACCCCACAGACATCACACTTGAAAGACCTCTCTCCCGTATGTATTCTACTGTGTGCTTTCAAATCATTACATCCTTTACCACAGATATCACATAGATAAGGCCTCTCTCTAATATGTATTCTTTTGTGTGTACTCATATTATTATTATGCTTAGACCCTACAAGACAAACACTCCGCTTGCAAGGCTTCTCTCCGGTATGTATTCTTTTATGCCTTTTCAGATTACTACATCGTGAAAAGCCTACACCACAAATATCACATTTGTAAAGTTTCTGTTTTGTATGAACTCTCTTGTGTCTTATTAGTGCAGAAGAAACATTATATCCTTTGTCGCAAACATGACACTTGTAATTTTTAGCGCATACATTATTTAACAATCTACAGCTTTTGTCAACCACACTAACGTCAGCATTTTTCTCATTAATTAAAACTGTGTCATCTGACATTCCTTCTTGTTGCACTGTCACCATATAACCATTTTGGGTCTCACAAACATCAGTTGTATTTTCATAATAGACAATGAAATCCACGGACATATTATTTTCAGTTTTCCTTGACTCAGTACAATGGTCATCTGTCAATACTGCAGCACTGGTATGATCAATCTCGAGTACAATGTCAGTAATGTTGATGCTCTGGTCTTCAGATAGTACACCTGAAAGTATGAGATTTTCAAAATGTATGTCTGTAAGAGTGTTAATAATGTTAGAAACTTAACAGTTTTTGGCAACGGTAGAGGATGTGGTTGACAAGGGATTCTTCATTCATCGAAGGCAAACAAAAACTACTGGTGCATCTAACATGTAAGCTCTAGGTATGTATTTTGATTGGCAGCCATTCTTCATGGCATTTTTTCACCCCTTGTCTGTAGGACTTACATTCTTGTCAATAACTGGGGCGAGTATGTGACAGCGAAACACTGCCACCCATTTAACATTGGTGTTTGCTATGACGTCATAGAGAAACATTATATGATAGCCTCGAAGCCAATACATCAGAATGGCATAGGTTTTATTTGGCAATGATGGTTGCTAGAAGACGTAGCCTAAAATAAAAAAATAATACATAGTTCTGGTGTGTTTTGCATTACCCTGCAACAAAAACTTGCTGGCAATTTCACTTCACGCCACCATCTCAAAGAGAGCAGCATTTTATTTATTTTTTCTTAAATTTATTCAAGTGCCAATTAAAAAATTATGTGTGATCTGAGACGCCGTCATGATTGTCACAACCGACGCTTTACGTAAATTTATGAGTCAGTGTCAAATTTTCCAATCAGCATCTTATGACCAGCAATCCTCGTTTTCTTTTAAACAAATTGATGGTACGAGCCATCATTTTTGTAAATATTATTAGACAGTTCTACTTGAGTCTTCAGTGGATGGGTTTCGAGGCCTTGCATTATCGTCTGGTTGTGGACCTATTCTCTTCTTGTTACTTCAACCACCTTCCTCAGATACCTCATTTCTGAGGTTTGGAGCTGGCTTTTGTAGGCTGTAGTCATTACCCATGACTCGCATCCATACGTCAAGACTGGGACAAAGGTGGAGCAGTATACGGTCATCTACATCTTCTTGCCAACTTCTCTTTTGCCGAGTTATGGCCTTAAAAAGTCTTACAGCTGTTGCTCTTCAGGGAGCCAAACCTTCTTTGATGCCTGACTTCCTGTCTATGACAGCTCCGAGGTATTTCAAGTTGTTGACCTGCCCCAGGACCTGTTCTCCCAGCATAATCTGATGCCTCACTTTCCAGTCTATGACAGCTCCTAGGTATTTAAAGTTGTTGACCTGCCCCAGGACCTCTTCTCCCAGATTAATCTGATGCATTTTTTCCTCTCATGATATTACCATGGTTTTTGTTTTGGAGCTGCTGATGACCATCGCTCTCTTCTCCAGATCTTCATTCCTGATTTGCAGGTTGGACTGAAGATGTGCTCTCTACTCATGTGTACAAATGAACAAAATGTTCCCAGGCCCAATCTTTTCGGTGTCAGAATTCTCATCATTGTTTGCAGTTAACATACATAGGGTTTCTCCACACCAAAAATTGTATACTGCCCAGTCTAAAAAAAAAAGAGACTGACCATCATAATAGTCTGTTTAATGGATGTTTCCTTCAATTCTGCAAAGCTGCTGCTCTAACGGAGACGATGGCATGAAATGAAATTGCGCTGTGAGCAATAACAAAAATATTACTCATACATGGAGAGGCCATCCATATATAAAAGCTATTCTTTGGTATTTTTGAATCATGAGACCAAAAAAAAAAAAACTGGAAACATGGGACAAAGAAAACCAGAATTTCCGCTGATAAAAACTCCAGTAATGGTAGATTTTTTTTGGCATGAAATATTAATGTTTCTCTCAATATATTGTTCAGCTCACTGAGGCTCATGCCATGTGTCCTCACATTTTAATGTAAACAACTAATTCTAAAACATATCACCAGGTTGGGCAACAGTAACTTATTTTTTGAATGAACTGAGACTTTAAAGGCAATTAATTTTTTTGTGGGCAGACTGGTCTTTAAATGCTTTGGTCTATTCAAATGTCTTTAATTATATTCATATTTTCAGTATTTTGAAACTAAATCTACATTTAAATAAAATAAGTACCTTTTAAATTATTTTCTTTACACCACAGGTTACAGTAATAATAACAATTTATGATAACAAATGATAGTACTTAAGGTGACTAATATGAGGCTCAGCATCAGGGGGGCTGGTAACAAACATCATGTACAAGAAATTGGCACAGAAACCACCGCTACAACAGCATGTGATTGGTTAGTGCAAGCTTCCTATAAGTGGACCAGCTGCTGTGGTGGCTCTATGCTCGTATCAAGTGCAAAGCAAAATGAAGATGAAAATCATTAATTACAGGGCCCAAACAATCATGTGATCTCACGGTAGCCTCTTTATCACTTATACAGAGTTTCATAAAAGGATTTTCAGAGTTTTCTCAAACACAAGAGGGCTGAGAGTTTCAGTGTGTCCTTCACTTCATTACCTTCATCTTCTCCATGTAAACCAGGCTGTTCTACTTTCCCATTTCCTAGCATTTTTACATCCATGCTGTTAACTATGCTTCGGCCATCAATGTAGTTATGACCATCATCAGTCTGTGGGGTAAAAGATATTTCTCTCAAGTGAGCATGAAACGTATGCACAGCCTTAGTAATTTAGATATAAAAAAAATTAAGTGGTGCAAGTTCTGATTTATTTATGAAACAAAATACAAGAACATAGACTAGTGTGTGCACATCTTGCACAAATACAGCATAAAATATAATATTCACTGAACAAATGAATTTGACGTGGTAAGTTAATTTACTGGTGCTATAATTTAGTACACCCCAGCTGACATCTGGTCTTCAAGCAAAAAATCAACTGTCCATGCAAAGACACCTAGTAGTAAAACAAGAGTTTTCTATATCAGACAGAAGAACCCACTTTAAGATTCATTGTTGTTCTCAATGTTTCTATGCCATACAACAGGACTGACTTGATATCTGAGTTGAAGATCACTACAAAGACCAATGTGCATGGAAAATTTGCAGCCGATAAGAATTAAGACTGAACTTTACTCCACAGTTTCCTAAATCTTCTATCTTGACTAAAATTCATGAACTATGGGTACCTGACCAAAAAATCATTACTTAAATGCAAATCCTGAAAGTTAAAAATCACGTCTGCAAGTTGAGAGTGAAGGTAAATGTTATTTTCCTATACGTTTTATAATTTTTAGGGCACATGTTGTTTTAATATTATAAAATGTTTTCAAGCCGCGGTGTTCACAACAGTATGAAGTTTTGAAAGGTTGTAACCATTTTGCGCTCACTGACTGCTATTTGTCATGAACTAAAGCTGAAGCAGCGACATTTACAGTTTGGCTCGAAACATTAACACAGTTATGTTACTGCAGTGTTTTAATTGTTGTAAACTACTTATATAGCTTATCTTGTAAATTCATTAATATAGTCTTACAAGGTAGGAAAGCACAGAATAATCTATGTAAACATAAACTAAGCACAATTTGTTATCACAATCTTCATAATTTTGTCACCCACTACACAAGATGCAATATTAGTGGTGTAGATAAGGACCTCACCCCATGTAGTTCCCACAGGATAAAGAAAGAACAATACCATCACTCCCTCAGGTAAGGTCATTAGAGGTGACCAATATGAGGTTAAGCATGGAGGCTGGCAGCCTAATCTTGTAAAATAAATTGTTGCAGGAACTACCCCAGAACAAGACAATAAATACTTGATGTATGCTTCCTGTTGCAGTAGTGATTCTATGCTCCACATGGAGCAAAGATGACAAGAAAAAGATAATGATGTCACAGACCTCCCCTTAGTCTATGCTTATGTAACCAGTGTGGCATGACAGACTGGATGGGCCTTAGTCTCTGCTCATGACTTGACAGACCTCCCCGTTGTCTCAGCTCATACAACCAGTGTGGCATGACAGACTGGATGGGCCTTAGTCTCTGCTCATGACTTGACAGACCTCCCCGTTGTCTCAGCTCATACAACCAGTGTGGCATGACAGACTGGATGGGCCTTAGTCTCTGCTCATGACTTGACAGACCTCCCCGTTGTCTCAGCTCATACAACCAGTGTGGCATGACAGACTGGATGGGCCTTAGTCTCTGCTCATGACTTGACAGACCTCCCCGTTGTCTCAGCTCATACAACCAGTGTGGCATGACAGACTGGATGGGCCTTAGTCTCTGCTCATGACTTGACAGACCTCCCCGTTGTCTCAGCTCATACAACCAGTGTGGCATGACAGACTGGATGGGCCTTAGTCTCTGCTCATGACTTGACAGACCTCCCCGTTGTCTCAGCTCATACAACCAGTGTGGCATGACAGACTGGATGGGCCTTAGTCTCTGCTCATGACTTGACAGACCTCCCCGTTGTCTCAGCTCATACAACCAGTGTGGCATGACAGACTGGATGGGCCTTAGTCTCTGCTCATGACTTGACAGACCTCCCCGTTGTCTCAGCTCATACAACCAGTGTGGCATGACAGACTGGATGGGCCTTAGTCTCTGCTCATGACTTGACAGACCTCCCCGTTGTCTCAGCTCATACAACCAGTGTGGCATGACAGACTGGATGGGCCTTAGTCTCTGCTCATGACTTGACAGACCTCCCCGTTGTCTCAGCTCATACAACCAGTGTGGCATGACAGACTGGATGGGCCTTAGTCTCTGCTCATGACTTGACAGACCTCCCCGTTGTCTCAGCTCATACAACCAGTGTGGCATGACAGACTGGATGGGCCTTAGTCTCTGCTCATGACTTGACAGACCTCCCTGTTGTCTCAGCTCATACAACCAGTGTGGCATGACAGACTGGATGGGCCTTAGTCTCTGCTCATGACTTGACAGACCTCCCTGTAGTTTCTGCTCATACAACCAGTGTGGCATGACAGACTGGATGAGAGCTATTGTTTTAGGTGATCTCTTTATTTTGTCACACACAGCTCTTCCTTTAAATGATGACAACTGACAGAGTGGTGATGCTGTACATGACAAACAAAGCTTGTTCTGAGTGTGCATGAACTAGCTGTGGTTTACCAATAAATAAGTAGCAATTAATAAATAAAACAGTAACATCCTCAGTAAAATATGCAAATTTTGACGGCATGCCTCAAATTTCTGGTATTCAGTGGTGACCAGCAACCAAAAATGTCATGGTTGCATTACTTAAGTAATACATTTTCTTCTGCCTCATATTCTTTTCACTTCAATTACTCCTGTAGTCAGAAAGTGACAAATGTCGAGATGCTGTCACGTCCTGGCCTTTAAAGTATTTTTTACACTCCTTAGACAGTGCAGACCATGCTGGCTTGGCTATGTCTGCTGTATAGAAGATGGTTGCAGCCCCAAAGATATTTTCTATGGACAACTGGCAGATGGCTAAAGAGCAGCCATGTTACAGTAGTTGAAGTTCAAAGATGTGTGCAAGAGAGTCATGAAAGTGGCGCTGATACCTATGGTGCCATCTCAGATTGGGTGAAAAGAAGCTATTACAACATGCAGAAGAAAAAAGAACACGCCAAAAGGAACACCAGACTAAAAGAAAGTAGCTGAGGGCTATCACCTCAAGGTCGCATCATTCCTACAGCCAGTTATGGCTGAAGCAGACTTTTATTATTACTTCTGTAGTAAAAGAGTACCGCAACCATATGATACGTCAAGGCCTAAAATCCCACCCCCTGCAGACCCAAGTAGAACAGTTGCAACTAAAATGGTTTTGCCATGTCTGCAGAATGGGAGAAGATCGGCTACCATGACAAGCATGGGAAACAAAGAGTCAGGGATCCAGACCCCCAGGACGACCCAGAGTCCGCTGGGAGGACAACATTAGACAATCTTTGAAGGACCGAGGACTAGAATGGAACCAAGCCAGGAGGAAGACAGCCGATAGGATAGTCTGGCGCTCTCTCTCCCAAACCTCTACACCTCACGGTAGAAGGGGAACGACTAAGTAAGTAAGTAAAAGAGTAGGGATTGTAGTTTATGTGCATCTTAAAACATGTCTACAATATTAATATGTCATACTTATTAGATCTGTCTGTCACTTCACTATTATAAAATGTCCTTGAGACATGATGTTTTTGAATATTTTTATTTAAATAACAGCAATACTCAAACATCCTTTCAATG
This sequence comes from Oreohelix idahoensis, assembly GCA_024509875.1. Taxonomy (NCBI): domain Eukaryota; kingdom Metazoa; phylum Mollusca; class Gastropoda; order Stylommatophora; family Oreohelicidae; genus Oreohelix; species Oreohelix idahoensis. Next base: position 79,399 of record JAMPIV010022941.1, on the reverse strand, counting down.
AGATTTCTAACTGTCAAGTTCAACTAGTCACCACACTTCACCCTGACTTGGCAGACTTGAAATACAAAGATAGAAGAATCTCTAGACCAACATAAAATGATGTTCAATTCAACAGAAAGTACAAGTTGTAATATTTAAACTGCACATGCTGCAAAAGACAGAGAAATAATTATAAATAATAGTAGTCTGGGCGGTGAAAATATGATAATACTTTTAATAATTCCATAATATTTCTACTATTTAGTAATACATGGATATTTATAAATACATATATCTCAACTGTCTAATCATTTATTAATTTGCAGCTCCAAACAGGGCTAGGCCTTCAAGAAATAAATAAACTATAATCAACTTTAAAAAAGGCCAATTATTCAAACCTTCTTCCATTCATGCCTTCTTCATAACTTCATGTCTACGTCTGATTCCCTTTCTCCACGTAACTTCATGTCTACGTCTGATTCCCTTTCTCCACGTACTGTTGGTTCCCCCTCAATTTCTCTCACTGTGGGGATTCCAAAATAAAAACTGCCTTGTGATGTTATCAACTGGTATTCTCAGTTAGTGTCCTACATGTTATCAACTGGTATTCTCAGTTAGTGTCCTACATGTTATCAACTGGTATTCTCAGTTAGTGTCCTACATGTTATCAACTGGTATTCTCAGTTAGTGTCCTACATGTTATCAACTGGTATTCTCAGTTAGTGTCCTACATGTTATCAACTGGTATTCTCAGTTAGTGTCCTACATGTTATCAACTGGTATTCTCAGTTAGTGTCCTACATGTTATCAACTGGTATTCTCAGTTAGTGTCCTACATGTTATCAACTGGTATTCTCAGTTAGTGTCCTACATGTTATCAACTGGTATTCTCAGTTAGTGTCCTACATGTTATCAACTGGTATTCTCTGTGTCCTACGCAAATTCAGCATCTCCTCCTTATACGAGGCAAGGTCAAAAAGTAATGCCTCCTATTTTTTATGTATGTAAATACTGCATCCACCCGTGTGTTACCGGGGCCCGAAAGGGGAGCAAAGAATAGTAACACTGCACCCTACCACGCATGTCGTAAAAGGCGACTAAGGAGGGTATGGGCATGGGGCTGTTTACCCCATCCCGTAAAAACTTCGCACAGTGGGCTGATCACCTGCTTGCTAACCAATCTGATTACGGAAACAGCGATAGATTGTTTGGTCTGTTTTTGTTGCACAAAGACGCCACTAGGCGTGGTGGAAACAGCGATAGATTGATCAATTTGTTGTTGCCCTAAGACGCCACTAGGCGTACTGGCCACATACTGCTTTGCCGGTTGGTGGCTAAGGATGGAAGAAGAAGAGAAGAAATACTGCATCGGTGTGCAATTTGTAAATTTAGCAGGATTCCTCACTCTTCTGCACTGTATAGCATTACCAACCTGTTTCAGTAACAGGTGGCGCCACTGTAACAGTTTAAAAATGGCTGGCAAAGACATTCGGTTAAAACAACGTTATGTCATAGAATTCCTCAATGCTGAAGGCGAGACCCCAATTCGCATCCACGAACGTTTGAAGAATGTTTAAGGAGATTCAACAGTGGATATTAGCACTGTACGACGTGGGTACATCGTTGTGATGAAGCTGAAGTAGGTCAATCCTCAATGGCTGACGCAAAGCGGACTGGCCGTCCGTCTACCGCAGTGACTCCACACAACATTCATCGAGTTGATGGCATCATTCGTGGTGACCGTCGGGTAACACTGGATGAACTTTCTTCCATGTTGTCCATTAGTAAAGGCAGTGTCCAGAACATCATTAAAGACCTGGGTTATTCAAAAGTTTGTGCACGGAGGGTACCCAGAATGTTGACAGACAGACATAAAGAAACAAGGAAAACCATAGCCATCAACCTCCTGCACCATTACGAAACTGAAGGAGAAGAGTTTTTATCAGTGGCGTATTCTCTATGTGTGCTGTGCGTGCTGCGCACACCTTTGCCCAAAGGAAAATAAAAATTTAATTTATTATTCTATAAAATATTTCTCTTCTAAAGTTCTGCTTTTGGACCACACGCATCAGGATAACGGATTTTCCCGCATAGAATCTACGAGTATATCAAGTTTCAGTTTCCCAGACATGTTTTAGTGCAGTTTTTATTGGTTGGTTACAATCGCCCAAAGTTTCTCAGGTAATTCCGTCACAATGCGTGCTGCACCTTTCAGATTCACGTCTGAAGATTGGTTTGTGTGGATCAGGGTCATGGCCAGATACGTCAATACAATACGAACATGTGTGCGGTGGTCTTGCAGCTCTCGGGTTGTAAAAATCGGCTGTGTCCGTCCAGTGTTTTTTGTGATTAATTTTGTTAGTTGCCGGGAATGCAGATTATTAGTGACAGTGAGTTTCAAGTTGTAAGTTAATTAGTATTTCGGAGATAATTGACAAATACCCCTAATAACTATCATTGCGTAATTGAATATAGTTGGTTTTTAAATTAAGAGGGGAAGAAGTTAAATAGTAGGCGTACATATTCATTTTAAGTAGCAGCACGCCTAGCTTGCATTACCAGGATACGCCACTGGTTTTTATCGAATATTGTGACAGGTGATGAGACTTGGGTTCATTTTTTCCATCTGTTTGGACCACTGAAAGAAGATCTTCGCGGACATCACTTTGAGGACACCGAGACCCTTAAACGTGCCGTACGCCAGTGGTTTAAGAAAAAGGACACACATTTTTACCGCGCGGGGATACATGCCCTTGTGAGAAGATGGACAAAAACTGTAACAAATAACGGAGACTACACTGAGAAATAAATTTTTGAAGTTCAGACTTGGGGCTTCATTTCAGTGTGAATTTTATCTGTTTTCTTGCCTATTGAATGAAATTAAAAATTACGAGGCATTACTTTTTGACCATCCCTCGTATTTTGTTCCACAGGTATTTGTCTGGTTCTTTCCATCAGTTTTAAACTGGTGACTTTTCATAACATTTCAATCCTATTCTGCAAAAGCATCTATTTAGGAAAGTGTAACCTTATGGTTGTTAAAAAGATTCAACAATAAGCATCTTACATACAACACAGTTCTTGTTTAATTTGTGCTGCTTCTTTCATTAGTTTCATCTCCCCACATTACCTTAGCGCAGGTCCTCAGCATATAAATGGTCTTCTCAGATATACAAAATTTATTATGAATGTCATCATTCCCTTATAATGTGTGAATTTTTTCATTAAAAATTATCTTGAATCTTTCTGTAAAACTCAAGCTCAACATAATGCAACCAGAAAAATTGTGTATCTGGCTCAGGTACAAAGCCGTTGCTGATTAACCAGATCAAAAGCCACTTTTGACTCACATACCAAAAACCACTGAGCCAAAACCTGAGTATGAGTTAAAAACATGACAGCACAGACTTTATCAGCCAAAATAATTGATATCATTATTCATATTAGTTGCATTATTTATTACAAGCTGCGGCAAACAAAAGCAGAACCATCTACTTTGGCCAAAATATACAAGTAGGCCTACATGGCTGAAATGAAAAACATGTGGACGTACCCTTTGATGCCATCTAAATAAGTCACCAATATCATTAGGTATAGGATTCTTTCTTCTTCTTCTGCGTTCAGTTTGTAGTCATGCTAAATCTGCAGGCCTGTCACCAGGACAAAGTCCACAGTCTTTACCAGGTCGGCGCGGCAGCCCATAGCTTCTGCTTGAGCTCAGCACCCCTTGGCCAGGTCACACGTCGCGGGTCATCATGGGTTGGACAGTTTTGGAGAATGTGTTCTGGGGTCTGGATTCCAGTTCCGCATGGGCATTCATTTGTGTGGGATATCCTGATGCGATAGAGATGGCCAAGTAGTCTGCAGTGGCCAGTTCTCAGGTGGAAAATGGTGGTCTGTTGGTGTCTGTTTAGATGGTGGATTGGGTCATCTCTGCTGTATATATCCCTTTCCTCCTTCCACTGATTTTTGTACTTGTTGTGGATGATGGTGTTTGCTTCCCGATAGGGCAATGGGTGGCTGTATTGTTCCATTTTACTGCCACTTCTTGATAGATCATCTGCTCTTTCATTTCCAGCAATTCCACAAAGGGAGAGTAACCACTGAAGGGCAATGGTTGATGACCTTTGGATGATGTTAAGCTCAGATCTGATCTCATTCATCATGTTATCATTTCTAGTGTTCTGTATTGATTTCAGTAATGATCTGCAGTCAGTGAAGATTACTATCTTAGCTGGTGGCTGCTGTTTGGATCTGGTGAGGATTTTCAGAGCTTGCAGTAGTGCCATAGCTTCTGCCCTGAAATTGGAGATCTTTCCAGTTGGAAAGACCTTTCAGATGATCTTTCCATTTTTCTTCTTTGATCCTTAACCACCGACCGTCAAAGCAGTCAGTGGCCATCACGCCTAGTGGCATCTTGTAGGGCAACAACAAATTGATTCCACTTTGCTCGATCGGTGGCCATCCTTCATACAGTGCCCCAACTCTGGTTCATTCTTTGCATCTCAGCCTCCACAGTCCTCCGCCTGGTTGTTTTTGGTCGGCCTCTCTTTTGTTTTCCTTCAGGGGTCCAAAGCATAGCTGTTCTTGTGATGGCATCGGGGTCTCTTCTGAGGACATGGCCAATCCAGCTCCAGCGTCTGCCAGCTATGATGGTGTGCATGTCCTCCTGCTTGCTCCGAGTATGTGAAAGTGATGTAGAAATCTGCCAGGATGTTTGCTGCCATCTTTCCTGTGTGGTATTTTTCATTTTCCTTGATGACAGTCTTACAGTAACTGGTTGTTGATTCTTCATTTAGTACTCTTGTCAGATTCCACAGCTTGCACGAGTCCTTTTCCATGTTGAGACTGCTGGTCTTCTGGTGCCAGCTCCTTTGGATTTCAGCTATCTTTTGCTCATTAAAAGCTTGTTTTATGCTGTTGTGCCTCTGGGTGTTCTCTACTGTGGAATTTCGCTCCATAGTTTCCCGTGCTTTATTTAAGTCACTATGGAGTTTTCCCAGGTTGTCACTCCAGTATGGTTTGTAGTCTCGTTGTTTACCTCGTGGAATTGACTTTTTTGCTGCTTGCATGATTGCCTCACTGATGATGGAGATGTTTTTATTGACATTATTTGAGTGGGTAATGTTCTGACAGAGGTTATCGGCATGTTCTTTAAAAAATCCCCAGTTTGCTTTTTTGAAATTCCAGCTAGGAGACATATTAATTTGTCCTGCACTTCTTACCTCAGATATCTGTAATGTGACTGGTACATGGTCACTTCCCCCCAGTTGGTTATTTACTGTTCTAGTGGTGAGTCGATGTATATCATCTGTAGCCATAGCAAGATCGTTAGAATTCCTAACACTAACCTTATCTCTGAATTTTTTTTTTTTTTAAGGCTGCATCGAACACACATCCCTTCTATCCTGACAGTAGTGTTTCTGTGCTTATATGAGGTTTGTTGCTTTATCCAGTGTTATAGGCCTCTCATGTTTGTTCAGGATGTCTTTCACTGGCTCTAGAGAATTCCTTTGCAATTCAGAGGCGCAGTAATAAAGGGGTAAAGATTCCTAAACCTTGACCTAACTTTGGAAACTTACTAGCATGACGTCGAAAAAGTGCGACGGTCTACTACTGTCCTTCATTTCAATGTCTGACACAATGGAAAGAACATTTGAGTGGATGGATTGTAAGAAAACTGAAATAATCAGATTCTTGGTTCAAAACAGTCAGTAATTTACTTCTACAGTGTTTGAAAAATTGAAGGATGAAATGAATGACAGTGGGACGTGTTTTTCTATGTCATTCAAATAAGTCACCCATGTCGTTATGGTTGGGTGAATTCCTTTTTAAGGCCAGATTAAACCCACTGATCAGGGAGCCGCGCTGGTGTAATGGTTACCACACTGCGCTGGCGGGTGATCCCGAGACAATTTGAAAGAGTGTCTTCGACCGGATCTTGGACTGGAATAATTCGAGCCCTGGCGAAGAAATTTGAAGGAGTGCCTTCGACCAGGGACTGGAATAACCTGAACAGCTCCTGAGCCGACCCAGCTCTAATGGGTACCTCCGAAATCGGCAACTATCTGCCTGAATGGTGAGAGGACACATGTCAGTGTACATGGAAAGAGGGATACTCACGTAAAATCAGTCTCAGGTTAGACATATTAACCGGAGATTTCGTCTCGAGTATTAGCGGGCGTACGAACAAAAAAAAACAACCCACTGATCTTCATTTTAACCGAAAAAAATATACCTGCATTCTTCAGCACTTATGACATTACCAGCATCTTGTAGACGAAAATACAAATAAGAATTATGGGTTGAAATGAAGAATAGTGGGCCGTGTTCTTTGATGCCATTCTAGTAAGTCACTAACGTCGTTAGGGTTATGATTAGGCCTAAGGTAAGCCTAGGTTTCGGAATCTTTACCATTTATTACATCTATTACTTTACCATTTATTTATCTCTGAATTCTTTTTTTAAGGCCGTATTGAACACATGGCCCACTGTTCTTCATTTCAACCAATGTCAGACAATTATGTGACCCCGAATTTGTCCCCCGTACATGGAGAAATGAACTTACCGATTATTTAAGTCTTGTAATCTCTAGCCATTCTAATGTTATTTGCAATATGGCCCAGGGTTGCCAGATTAAAATTTTGAGCAAAATCAAACATGCCTAAAAAAGATAAACAGTTATAAGTAGACATTCCCTACCTTCCTAAGAAGGTTTTTTTTTTTGAAATGATTAATTACCAGTTCAATCCTTTATCGGTTATAATTAGAATATATAGTGTAGTTGATGCAAGATAATAAGTTTGATTTCCGATATCAAAATATGGAATCTCACTCCACTCAGTCCAAATTGAGTGCATCGCAAACAGTGTTACCACTCTAAATTTTGAAGAAAAAAAAAATAGACAATACCTTAAAAAAAAAAAAATTCTAGAAAAAAAACAGAGAGTACTGAAGATTGTTATATTTAAATGCACATATTAAAATGGGGGAAGTTGAAAATGCATTAAGGAAAACACAAATACATCATCAGGACATGACATCTTGAGCTATGAAATATATAAACACATACCAAAAAGTATCAAAGGAATTGTAACATCCATATAAGTTTGGAATACAGGAAAATCCACAAGACATGGAAAACAGCAGTATTTGCTCCAGTACTAAAACTAGAAAAAGGTACCCATGATTCCAGTACGTACTGACCAGTGTATAATAATAAACAGCAGAGTATTTCTAGAAGTACAGTTAGATCGATTATCTGGGACGTGAGAAAGAGTCGTTAGACTTGACAAAACAGGCTAAAGTAAGCATTTGCTCTGTCTACAGTGATAACAGAATCGTGAACAACTGACACTTTCCCACGGGACAGCCCGTAAACAGGTGTCATGTGAATAATGTGGGCACATAAATAGGCCCGCACTGACAAGGAGCCACGGTAGCACATTGGTTAGTGCACTGGCTTCCTAGCTCGGTGGTCCATGGTTCGATCCCCAGTTGAGGTGGGATTTTTAGTCCGGGGTCGACCCAACCTCATGAATTGGGAACCAGAGCAACTCTGGGAAGGTTAAGGTGGCCGGTGTGATGCTTACCACATCACCCCTAGTGTGCCGATGGTCAAGAAAATATAGGCCTAGCACCATATTCCCAATACGCCTCAATGGTCGTGTAGAAGGATCAAGATCTTTTACCTTACCGCACTGACCAGACAGACTGAGATTTAACTTTCTAGCAGCCTTTTAGCAGCTTTAGATTGTAGTAACTCATAGCCAAATTAGCTGGTTCGCAGACAAAAGTTTTTTTTTTTGGGGGGGGGGGGGGGGGGGGGGAGACTTTGAAAAGCTTTTTTTTTTTTATAGAAGTCTTAGTTTAGAACAAATATTGTTATTATTTATTTTTTAAAATAAAAGAAGCGAAGATTCTTGAGATGTTTAGATTTACGGATTGTATAAATAACGTTTTCTTTCTGCAGATGCAGATTGCTTGAAATTATGGAGATAGTAGTTCTCAGGTTGTTGAACATTGGCTATAATCTGTTATTGTGAATAGTGGTTCACACGCGGCTCTTAAGCAATGTTATTCTGCGTGTTGATGCTATAGATTATATAATGAATAATTATAACTTCACGTCGTTAGGGGAGCGGTTGTAGTGAAGCAACATTAAGACATAAATAACGTGTGATTCTGCGGACTGGCAGGTAATAAATAAATAATGGTGCTTTTATTCTCGGCGCACAGCCTTTGATGCCTCTTGTAGGTAAACATCAGAAAACTACTGACTTAATACTTTTTTTTTATAGTTACGGTAAAAATTAAGAATAGATGACCCTGAAATGATCATAGATGAAATTACTTTTTTAAGAAGATTATAAGAAGCTGAGATTTTTTAGTAGATACAGATTTTGTGTAAATGTGAAAACAATGGTTCTCTAGCTTGTTTGTCCTATGTGGGAACTAATAATAATAATAATAGCCCCTTCAGTCATAACGGACTTTGGAAATGCGCCCCTGAGGTGGCGGCCATCAGCTGCTTATTTTCCTGGTGGTCCTTTCAACGTTTTCTCCTCTCGTCTGCTTGCCTGAGAGCTTCTTTTCGCCCAGTCCGAGGTGGCGCAGTAGAGCACTGCCACTTGCCTTCATCCTCTCGGGTTGATGGATTTATAGCCAGTGCCCTCATGTCTCTCTTGCACACCTCTTTGAACCTCAGTTGCGGTCGTCCAATTGTTCTTTTGGCATCTGCCAGTTGTTCGTGGAAGATATCTTTCGGAATGTGACTATCGTCCATGCAGCGGATATGGCCAAGCCAGCATAGTCTGCGCTGTCTAAACAGTGTATACATGCTTTGAAGGACAGCAAGTGACAACACCTCGACATATGTCTAGTTGATGGGAACTAGCGTACATTATTAGAGATAAACGAGAACAGAGAATCTCCCCTTATTACACATGATAGGATTAGTAAATGTTAGTGCAAAAGTAATAGAAATGTAAATTATCCCAATCCCATCCCAACATAATTACCGATGTATGTTACGTAGGTCGGTCTCACTCAAAATAGTAACTCGCGCCAGAAAAAAAAGTGCGCAACGCACGGTGTGCAACTTGCGAGGCGTAGGTGTTATATAAACAAATACTTTGGGGTTTTTTTTTTAATTCTTTCACGAAATTAGTAGCGCTCGACAAAGAAAAAGTGCGTAAAAATTGGTGTGCATGAGCCCTCACCCGATGTACAAATCACGAAAACTTGAAAGTTTTTGTTAAAACCACTTATTATCAGGGAACACTCTTTGAAAACAATCCACGCACTTTCACACGAAATTTTGTCATCAAAGAACTTTTAAATTGAATCTTCTTCTTTTTCTTTGATCCTCAGCCGCCGACCGTCAAAGCAGTCAGTGGCCATTACGCCTGGTGGCGTCTTGTAGGGCAACAACAAATTGATTCCACTTTGCTCGGTCGGCGGCCATCCTTCGTACAGTGACCCAACTCTGGTTCATTCTTTGCATCTCAGCCTCCACAGTCCTCCGCCAAGTTGTTTTTTTTTGAAGAATGTCACAGTATTCCGCGGAATAGCAAATTGAATCTAAAATAACATAATTCTCGCCGTGTGTACGTTGCTGGGGAATACAACCGTGTTGAAAAATTGTGTTGTTTCCATTATACATACTCTCCCGAAATTAGTTACAATCAACAAAGAAAAGCGTTCAAATGACGGTGTTCATGAACAGTTTGATTACACAGTATAATGGAAAGAAACCAAAAACACTCTAAGAATGTACTCCTATCTGCTCATCCGGGAACGGAAACAGCACACTATAATTAAAAACCCGTCAAGTTTGACGGGTTATTGCTAGTAATTATAATATTTGTGTACATTGCATGCTTTAATAGTACTACATTTATTTCTTAGTTTGATGGATGGGGAATTTATTTATTCTTATATAACCGTAATAACCTAGTGTACCGTAACCGTATTTGGAGTGCTTCGTCAGCGATTACGTTAATCATCGTCAGTGGCTTTGAAAATATTGTTACTGAAATAGTTGTTACCTGTGACGTTGTAAAGTGTCGTCAATGACTTTAGTGCGACTGCAAGATTAACTGTGTCAACTAACTTATAATAGCCCCTTCATCAGTCATAACTGACTATGGGAATGTCCCCTGGCATGACAGCCTTCAGCTGCTTTTTTCCCTGGTGTTCCTTTCGACGTTTTCTCCTCTCTTCTGCTTGTTGTGAGAGCTTCTTTTCGCCCAATCTGAGGTACTTTAATCAGGAAGAGTGGATCGAAGGCGTACCCATTATACTGAAGAAGGGCATAGAAAGAGTATTATTGGAATGGAAGCCAATCAACAATAGATTGATAAGAGCGAGATTGAGAGGAAGATTCACTAACATCACCATAACACAACGCTATGCACCAACAAACAACGGTGACAACGAGGTCAAGGTTGCGTTTTACCAACAATTACAAAAATAAATGGAATGCACACCAAGGTACGATCTTACCACAGTAATTGGAGACCTCAATGCTAATGATGGAACACAAAATACATACAAAGAAAGAGTAACGGGAAGACACGGAAGCGGAATAGCAAATGAAAATGGTGATACATTAATAGGCTTTTGTGGCATTAACAACCTTGTCATTGGTGGATAACTTTTTCCACACAAGGATATTGCACAAATTATCGTGGGAGCCACCAAATGGCCGCGACAGAAACAGATAGACCATATAATTATAAACGGCAGATGGAGGCATTCTTTGCTAGATATGAAAGTAAGAAGAGGTGCAGATGTGGGAAGTGATCACCACCTAGTACTATCGAGAATAAAGATAAGATGAAGACCAGGACTACTGGGCCAAAAATAACAAAACAGAAAAGATTTGACATCAGTAAACTGAAGCACCCCCTCACGAGGAAAGCATTTGTATCTGAAATAAAGAAACGTTATCAAACTGCCAAGAGCCAGCAGTTCAAGATGTTGACCAGGAATTTAACACAAATTTCAACAGTATTTAAAGAAAGCAACAAAACTTGCTTGGTGTGATAAACGAGCGCCAAGTCTTATCGCTCTCTTTTCCATCATCTTTCTTCATGACATTTTCAACCACATTTTGCATTTGCATCGTTGCTAAATTTATCTTGATAATCACGACTGGACTTTAAACTGTAACTTAACACGCCTTTTGTTTATTATTACACGGACGTTATTTTCCCGACACCATATTTCCTCGTTAGAAATCTTGTGGAACACCAGCTTGGTCATAGACAACTCTTTTGATATCTAAGTCCCCGTGTAAATATCATCAGACATGCCACCTTGGAATATTGACTATTTTGAAATACGCCCGGCCGACACAATAGTGGTAGTCTTTTCATGGCTAAGCCGCTGTTTAAAATAAAGACGATCACTACCTGGTGACACAATAGCCGGCGCGACAATGGACTCGGGCGACAAAGGCCCCGGGACGCGGACAACATTTGTTTCCAGGTGGACTCTGGAGCGGCATGCGTCTTAGATGTGAACAAGGAGATTAGGGAAAACCGTCTCACAAAGGATGACAAGATATTCAGAAAAGCAACAAAGTACGCAAAATTTGTGACAGGAGAATGTCACAGTAGCAGTGACAATGTCACTGACATACGGTTCGGCATGACGTGAAATAGAGAAAATTAGGTTGGCTATGAGAAAGAAAGTAATTCTCTCGATGCTGGTTACGGGAAGAAAAATAAAAGATAGAGTACTACGTCAGAGAACAACGATGACAACACATAGACACACGGAGAGATAACATCGAGACGCAATGAAGGAAAGTCATGAAAAAGAGAGGACCTTGAATCCAGGATGGTATTGGGCAGCTTTTAACAGATGATTCTGGAAAAGGATAGAACATCTTTGTCAACCTCTATAAAATTGAATAAATTATAGGGTGAGTTTGCCTGTCGTTAAAGAATGGAGGTTAAAAGCATTGACTACAAAAGGTTCGCGAAGTAAAATGTAAAAAAAGAGGACCACGGCCAATGTCAATGAAAAGGGGCCGAGATTAATTACTTTTGAAATTGTAACACAGCCTCATTTGACTTATTAACATAGGAAGAATTACCAGAAGAAAACTTGCAGGATTTCTAAAGATGGAACCGATTAAAAAAACTGATCCCTTTTTATAGACAATGTCTTCATCAGGTTGGCTCTGTTTGTTCGCTGTCGTGTTCGGGTTCTTGCCTTGGGCATGTTGATGTTGGGGTCATTTCACAGTATTCAGGTCAACCAAAATAACATGACATCAGGAAAAGAATTCTTAGCCCTCACCCACCACTAACAATACTACCACTATACATAGAACTCACGAGCCAAACAAAAAAAGAACCTGTGACAAGAAGGCGGGTGATTTTTTATTAACCATCCAATCCGAAAACACCGGGTTGTCACGCAAACTAACCCATAGCACGGAATTGAAAGTTTGTGGCAAAAAGCCCACCCACTTGTAGCCAGTGATATTCGCTGACAGGGAATGGAAGGGTGTAATTACAAAAGCCACAAGATGGAGGCCTAGCTATTGGTTTATGGGTGGAGTTACACGCCACAGGCCCAATGGACCCACCTTGGTCGAACCCGCAATATAATGTTATGCAGAGTCTGTCAGAGAGCAGTAGAGTTTCAGCAGCGTGTTGTAGATAATATCCCAGAGCATAGCCTGCAATTAATTCAGTGTGGATAAAATAATTCATATCTGTGGTGTATTGTGTTCTTAAAGGAGTTTGCGAAAGGGAAAAGGAGGTTAGTGAATATTTAAAAAACTATTAATATGTTTTCTTAGTCTTTAGTTAAGATCACTTTTGCACTTAGCATCATAGCTAAATGTGCGAAAGACAGTTTTTCAATTAATCCTTCTCATAAATTATTAATTAAATTAAAAGATTTTCCTCTAAGATGATAGGAGGTAACTGATAGTTCCTTTGGGTTTGCCCGGAGAACAATGATGTCGATTCTGAACAGCAATAACTTTAACTGATAGTTCATACTTCATTTAGATTGTTAGGTCATCATACAGACTTAAATGTGCCAACACTCTAATGCACAATATATTTTAAAACATATCATGAGCATCTCATGCCATGCATAATTACTAGAGAATTGAACTCATCATTAGCGAGGAGTAGTATAAAAGAAAGTCAACCATTGATATTAAGTGTGAAAACTTACGAAGACTTTTGTGTGTCTTCAGTCCAACAGAAGTCTCAGTCTACACATTATGTGTTTGGCGTCAACCAGAAAGAAACTAGCAAAGTGTACATCTGGATAGTAGAATTCGAAATTTAGAATATCCTAACTTCCTCAGTTAAGAAGGAAGATTTCTCGCCCACGTTTTACACTGGGATTGTGCAGCATTTTATTCACCTGCTTATCAAGTGCTCACAAGTTGATTACATATTCAAATATCAAGTTCAACTCATACTTACTTACTTAGTCGTTCCCCTTCTACCGTGAGGTGTAGAGGTTTGGAAGAGAGAGCGCCAGACTATCCTATCGGCTGTCTTCCTCCTGGCCTGGTTCCATTCTAGTCCTCGGTCCTTCAAAGATTGTCTAATGTTGTCCTCCCAGGAGACTCTGGGTCGTCCTGGGGGGTCTGGATCCTTGGCTCTTTGTTTCCCATGCTTGTCGTGGTAGCCGGTCTTCTCCCATTCTGCATTCAACTCATTCGAAAGCTTATTGCATGAGTGTACACAAAGGCATCATATTCCCCAGTATGATCAATTTATAGCTCGCTCTGTCCATTGGCCCAAGTTCTGCACTCAAACCAAGGCTGATGATGACTTGCTGGTAGTTCGTCCAGTTCTCATCCGACTTACTCCACTCTTCTCCCTTGAATATATTTTCAACTGTGGTCACCTGTTTAATAGTTTTCTCTGCCCGCACCATCCATGACATCTCCTTCTTTATTCTTGTTCCTTTGATGTCAGCTGAAGATAGAAGTGCATGGATGATATTGTTCACCTGGATACTTTAAATACCGTACATCAATTAATAACAGCTGTGAAAACAAGCCAGAGGTACCACCATGGAAGCTCAAGAAACCAGAGATGAACTACCACCTTGTAGAAATAAATAAGAAAACAAATAACACCGAAAATATAAAAAAAACAGCAAAAATATATATATATTCAACAAGTATCATAGGAAAGCATAATAGTATATACGGATGGATCCAATGGAGAAGATGGAAAATTAGGAAAAGGAATGTATATTCAAATATGGAAAATCGCAAAATGATATAGTATTACAGAAAATACATCCATTTGTACTGCAGAGATGGTAGCAAAAGTAAAAGCATAAGAAATATTCTGTAATAACCGTCTACAGAACATAACAATTTTTACTGACTCACTTTCAACAGTTCAAGCACTAAGAAACTTAACGAGAATGCAGGAGACCTGATATAGCTGAGGAGATATTTCTGATAATTACATACCTACAATTTGAACATTTTGATTTGCCCTATTTGCAATGATTGAACAGAAGGTATGATGCTCGTTTCACATATCAGCAATTTTACATATTATTTGGACTTGAAAACACTATATATTCTAATAATAACCCTCCAGGAATTGAACAGGATATTTTTCAAGTTAAAAAAAAAAAAACCCGTGGCTGGTTGTAACAACTCTGAGTCTGACAGATGTGTCTCAGCACAGTGTGCAGCCCATATGCCTTAAACTGCCTTGTGTCCTTCAACATGCTGTATCTATAATATTATAAAACATTGGATTTTAATTGGCATAAGAAATCTTTTCATTTAGAGTGTTCAATATTATATGCAATACATGCACTTTTCACTCTTTTCACACTGGCACAGTGACAATGATCATATATTGCAGTTAAAAAGAAACTGTTCCCACAGCCTGTACATGATTTTCTTCATCATGGAGAAAGATCTTTCAGTCACCAGGTGGGGAACATTTAGACAACACATCATTTTTGGAAACTGCTTTAATGAAAAAAGTATTTGTAGTAAACTATCTATAGGAGAGTGTTGGGATGGTGACAAAATGTTAGTAGTTACAGAATAATCACATTTACATTAGTGTAGCGGAAGCCAGAAGTACTTGTTATTTCACAAATCATTTCAAGCCAGGAGCTACTAAAGTTATTTTTCTGACCATCGTCTGTCAGTATGTGCACACATCTATCTGAATAGAGCATAACAAAATAATAAAATTCAATCTTCAGAGCCTTGGATTAAGGCTAGCTGTAACGTAAATATGGATAGCCAGTCTGGCAACATAGTAGACCTTTTCTTATTGTCCTCGTCATCTACCAATATGTCGGCAAAACTACCAATTCATAACTCCTTCAATTCTACTTTTGTTGTTGTTTGTTGTCAATATTAATTTTGTTAAAAGCTTGACAGAAGGTAAGGTTTTGGATCAAGATATCCGAATCTGAACTCAAACGTCAAGTCGTATTGTCAGACTCTGAAACATGGAGAACAACAAAAACAACAACCACAAACTCACATAAGTGAGTGCTTGCACAGAGTCAAAGGATTGAATTGGTATGATAAGATTAGAAATGTGGAACTAATGACAAGAACCAGAAGAGCGCCTTAAGTACATATATGAAAATTTAGTGTGTGTGTTCAATATTTTATGTGAGATCAGGTCTTTATTACAGACAGCAGGTATGATGTGTCGGTGTAGTGAGGCTTCCTCCATATGGACCCCTCCCCTTGCTTCACACTAGGCCTTGGGAACTATTTTTCATGAAAGAAGTATCTACAGTGGTGTCAGCTTCTTGGTCTAGCATAACCTCTCAAACCTGAAGATCGTTGAGCGTGGTGAAGAGCCACACCTTCCTCGAGGTGGACCTGGTCACTGAGATGTGGCTAAACACAACTGATCTAGAGGAGTAAACCTCGATAATAAACCTGGTGCACTAACATCATAAACACCTATCTGCAGTTGGAAAGGAGCCAGAACTATACTGAACAGACTTGGGAACTAGTATGTACTGCTCTCTGATGAATTGAATCCATCGTGAAGACAGATTCTCAGGATGTGATGATCTTTTTGCCTTAAACTTTTGGTCACATGCCTAGAGCCCAAGACAGCTCAGCTTAACCAGCAGACGACTTGGTGGTGGGTATTGAGCAATGTGAACCCTACCTTGGCTACATATCTCAGGAAGATGCAGAAACACCCCCCTTATCCTTCAGTGCTAAAACAGTGCATATCTGGCTTCTTTCTGGGTTGTGTAGGAAACCCACAGGCACATCAGCATTACAACCAAGATGATGCATAGAATTTCGCCATGCTCTCACACGAATCCCAAGGTCTGTCTGCTAGTTTAGTAGCCTACGCAGGACCCTAAAGCATATTAATCCAACATCGCAATTCTTCCAGTGGTGCTGCATGTTCTTCTCAGGAAGATGCAGAAACACCCCCCTTATCCTCCAGTGCTAAAACAGTGCATATCTGGCTTCTTTCTGGGGTGTGTAGGAAACCCACAGGCACATCAGCATTACAACCAATATGATGCATAGAATTTCGCCATGCTCTCACACGAATCCCAAGGTCTGTCTGCTAGTCTAGTGGCCTACGCAGGACCCTAAAGCATATTAATCCAACATCACAATTCTTCCTGTGGTGAAACATGTTGAGAACCCAGCATTGCACACTAAGCTTGGGGGAAACACCTGAGCACTAGACTTAACTCTGGCCCTTGACTGACTGGCTGTATGCAAGAGGATTCTACAATGAAAGGATGGCAGGTGAGGGATGCTGTGATGTGTCTCTGTGCAGGATATGAGGATTTCTTAGGACAGTCCAGAACCAGAGCACAGTCACGTGTAAGCTCTGCATATTTGGAGAGCCTCCGGATGATAGGGAATGTACACTATGCCACTCCACCTTTTCCCTAACTACTAACTTAAAACCAGACGTGGGGTCCTCTAAATGCATGCCAAGGCAGGATATAATGACTGGGAAAGAAAATGGAGATCAGGACTCCAACTCAATATGTTGCAGAATGTCAGAAAAGCCACAGGAAAGACCTAGGTCTGTTTTGAAATTATGCCAAGTACAACCATATTTTCACTATATGAGCTCAGACGTCGCCTCGGTAAACAAGGTATGCGTAGAACAGTGACACATCAGACTGCTTGTGAAAAGTCTACAACTGGGATCACAAACATACTACAAATCAACAGTGCAGGCATACAAAGCAAGAAAGAAGAACTGCTCAAAATATCAAATCCACAAAGTAGGAAAGAGATCCACATTGCAGTACTCCAGGAAATTATTCCACCCAGAAAAACCTTTAACATCCCTGGATACACCCAGTATTGCTGCACATGCAAGAAATGCCAAGGACTTATGACACTCATAAGAAATGACATTCAAGCAGATGTACGAAACATCCCCAGTAGTGGTGACATAGACATGCAGCAAGTTCACTGCTGGTTCAGGGGAAACAAATACACTATCTATAATGTTTACTGACCCCCCCCCCACCGCCCCCCCCCACCCCCCCCCCCCCCCCCCCCCCCCCCCCCCCCCCCAAATCTGCAGGAAATATTAATATGCAATACACCACATACCAGAAAACTTGAATAGCTGGAGACTGCAACGCCCATTCACCATCATGGGGATATAAAACATTCAACAAAAGAGGCAGGGAAGTAGAGGAAATCTGCAACATGTCCAACCAGATCCAGCGACAGAACACACTCTTTTGCACAGAGCTCCAAGCACGGCCAGCAGATCTGATAGTACCATGGTATCATCTGACATTGCAGACACTTGCACCTAAACAGCCCTGGAAGATATTGAAAGTGACACAGGCCAATACTAATTACTATAGACAGACAACAAGTCCAGACAATAGAGAAAGATCTACTGGAATTACAAAAAGGCTAACTGGAAAACATACTCAACATTTTCAGATAGATACAACAGCATCACAAAGACTATACTTGAAATAGCAAACATAACAATACCAAAAGGCAGCCACAAAAGTTTCAGCCATTTCTGGACTCCAAACCTAGAAAAGATTGTTACAGAGCGAAGACAAGCCAAAAAAAAGTAGGAAAAATAACCCACCAGAACTAACAAAATGATTTATAACAAACTCACAGCACAGGTAAGATATCACATTAAGAAAGCAAAGAAAGAAGCATGGACAAAAACATGTGAAAGCCTGGACTTAAAGAATGAAGGGCACAAAGCGTAGCAGCTCCTGCACTGTCTTGATGGAAAAGGAAAGAAGAGCAACCCAAAACCACTAAGAACTGGAAAAAAAATCTAAACAAATAACAACAAAAAAAGGCAGAAACGTTTAACAAATACTATGCGCAAGTCAGCAAAACAAATCATAAAACACAGCTAGACAAAACAATTAAGAACATTAAAAAAATAAAAACAGAACAAACAGCAGCAAAAGCAAGCATTGCACTGAGTACACCATCCAGGAAATGAATAGCGCACTACAAAAATTGAAGATCAAAAAAGCTCAAGGACCAGATAAGATGACTAATGAAATGACAATAAACCTAGGTCCAGTTGAAAAGTCAGTACTCTTAAACTTCATTAACAGAACATGGAAAGAAAGCACACTCCCAAAAGCCTGTCTGACTGCAAATTTTAAGCCAATGCTAAAGAAAAACAAGCCAAGCTGAAGAACCTGGAAGCTACAGACCAGTTCTCCCTGACGTCAGCCATCGAAAAACTTGCAAAGAAAATGGTGAATCACAGGCTCTATTGGTGGCTGGAAAGCAACAAAGTCACTGATGATAGTCAGGCAGGCTTCAGAAAAGGTTGCAGAGCAGACAACCAACTATTTCATTTTGTGTAAAAAATATCAGGTGCATTCTGAGAGGGTAAGCACACGACAGCTATATTCATTGATCTTGGGAGTGTAATTTGACAGAAGGCTACTCTTCAAAGCCTTCATGCCCAAAATGAAAGACAAGGCCAGTAGATGCCTGAACCTAGTTATACATCTTGCACGCACTAGCTGGGGAACAGAAAAAGGAAACCTCAGACAACTGTACCTGAGATATGTTAGATCAGTCATGGATAATAAACTATAGCTGCAATCGACAATGAGCAAAACCACCCAAGCAGAGTTGGACAAAGTCCAAAACCAAGCTCTAAGGTTCATATGCGGGGGCATGAAAACCACGCCAACAGCTGCCTGTGAAATTGATGCAAACACAGAACATACAGACCTACGACGGAACCATTCTGTTCTGGAAGCAACAGAACACTATAGAAGAATGAGAAAATACCATCCAAACAGGTATCTGGTTGAAAACTGGAAGCCCATTAGCAGATTAAAACAAAAATCACCACTACAAGTAGCAACAACTAAAGCAGAATGACACCACCTCCCACAGACACGAGAAATAATTGAAAAACACCCAGTCATTTATCCCGGAAAGGAGTTAAAACTTCCAATAATAAAAACCACACTAAAAGTAGACACCAACCCAACAATACTTAAAACAGCTACTTTAAAGACTAAAGACAGCTACTCTAGCACAGCAAAACATGCATAAACAGATGGCTCAGCATTCAAGGTCACCATAAATGCTGCAGCATACATGAAATACCCAAATGGCAGCACACTAGATATAGATGAACCATGTGGAGAATTCTGTACTTATTACCAAGCAGAACTTATAGCAATAAACACAACCCTCACAGCAATAGACAGCCAATTCAAACAAGAAATCTATATGCCCTCAGATATCATAATTTTCACTGATTCAAAATCAACACTTTAGTCTTTAAAAGAATAACTGCAAACTGAAAATAAGGAAATAATACAGTAATACTTTTGTTAGTGAAGTACTGTTTCCTGTATTTACTCTTCCTGTCCACCTATTCTCACTTATTTCTAGTATTTGTAATTTTAGTTTTTCATTTCCGTTATAATCCGTCTCAGTTTCTCTGTCTCGTTCATCATTCTTACATTCCAAAATCCAATTCTGTTTTCTTGTTTAGTGCTCAGGATGTCCGTTTTCATGTCAGTGGCTTTCTTCACTGGCAGTAATACAAGCCTCAGATGCTGGATGCCCATCCCGCAGCAAAGCTTGTTCATTTGCTGCTGTTTCTGTAACAATTGTGATTTTTTTACAGACAGGGGTGTCAGCCCTGTACTAAAACAACCAACCTAGAGGACCAGCTTTTGTCTGATTCCCACCCACGCAGACCTGTCCAGCTTGGTTGAACTTGCCAGGAGTAACACTCCCACTGGAATAGCTCTGGGGGTTGTCAGGGTACGCAAACCACCATATCGCTACAAGGT
Organism: Oreohelix idahoensis; assembly: GCA_024509875.1. Taxonomy (NCBI): domain Eukaryota; kingdom Metazoa; phylum Mollusca; class Gastropoda; order Stylommatophora; family Oreohelicidae; genus Oreohelix; species Oreohelix idahoensis. Next base: position 59,110 of record JAMPIV010022941.1, on the reverse strand, counting down.
ATAGGTACCATTGATGGCAGTTCTCCTTCTACTTTACAGTTACTTGCTCTTAACTCCCTCTTGCTTTAAAGTCAACTACTCTAGCTTTTCCCTCCTACCGTAAGGTTATCTTCTCTAACCTTCTCTCACTCCTGCTTTAAAGTCAGTTACTATTAATTTCTTTCTCCTTTAAAGATTTTATGCTGTGCTTCATTGTTCTTATCCAAGGTGCCAGGGTGGCTAATTCTTCTGAGACAAAATTCATGAATTGATAGATGTTGTCCTTTAGATGTTGATAACAGAAGTGTGTCCTTAAGCTGCTCAACAAAATAAACTCAGAACACATAGATGTTGATATGAGAAGTGTGTCCTTAAGCTGCTCAACAAAATAAACTCAGAACACATAGATGTTGATAACAGAAGTGTGTCCTTAAGCTGCTCAATAAAATAAACTCAGAACACATAGATGTTGATATCAGAAGTGTGTCAACAAAATAAACTCAGAACACATAGATGTTGATATCAGAAGTGTGTCCTTAAGCTGCTCAACAAAATAAACTCAGAACACATAGACGTTGATAACAGAAGTGTGTCCTTAAGCTGCTCAACAAAATAAAATCAGAACACATAGATGTTGATATCAGAAGTGTGTCCTTAAGCTGCTCAACAAAATAAACTCAGAACACATAGATGTTGATAACAGAAGTGTGTCCTTAAGCTGCTCAACAAAATAAAATGAGAACACATAGATGTTGATATCAGAAGTGTGTCCTTAAGCTGCTCAACAAAATAACAGAACACATAGATGCAATCACCACAATGCCACACATATAAAATGAAGTATAATCTTTTTTAGCATTAACCCATCCTTCCATAAAGAACACACTCATTAAGACATTTAGCATAATTAAAGAAACATATCAATATTATAGACTTGTGTCATTTCCAGGGGGTCTCTAATGAGACAAAGACTAGGAATACTGCTATCTCAGGCATATCGTATAGGCAACTAATGTGCATGTGGTTGTGCGTGAGGTTGGTAACCTCATCATGTCAAACAAATGACTACAGAAACCACTGCTGCAGGAGAATGTCAACACTTGGTGCCAGCTTCCAGCATGGGACTAGCTGCAGTTGTAGCTCCCTGCTCCATAAAAAACCAAAAGGAAAATGATACTTCATATAGTATTAAGGCATTCCACATTACTAGAATCATCTGGATAAAAAGCAACAAGATGTGAGTACTGTAACTATCAATACATCAAAATGAAATTTATATCATGTAAATGGGAGCCGCGCTGGTGTAATGGTTACCACACTGCTCTGGCGATCAGGTGATCCAGGTTCAAGCCCTGGCAAAGCACCTGAAGGAGTGTCGTCAACCAGGACTTGGACTGGAATAATTCGAGCCCTGGGGAAGACACTTGAAGGAGTGTCGTCGACCAAGGACTGGAATAACCTGAACTGCCCCTGAGCCGACCCAGCTCTAATGGGTACCTCCGAAATTGGCAAGTATCTGCCTGAATGGCAAGAGGACACCTGTTATTGTACAGGGAAAAAAGAGATACTCACGTAAAATCAATCTCAGGTTAGACATATTAACCGGAGATTTCACCTCGAGTAATAGCGGGCGTACATTTTTTAAAAAATGTCATGTAAATAAATATCAGTTGGACCAGTATTATGTTCATTCTACATTGCAATAGAAAAAATGTCATTCAATGAATACAGTAGTATGATATATGTTTTCCTTATACAACATTAACACAAAACGTGTATGATTTCTCTCCTACATGCATTTGCATTCTATTGTGTACTTTCACACAAAAAGAAATGTTAAACCCAACACCAGCTGTTGTTGTTGATAAACTAGGGCTGCTGAGCTTGTCGCTCTTTAGTTGAAGAATTTGTTCGTGTTCTGTAGCTGTTGAGTGGTGCTGTATAGAGTGTTTGTGATTGTTGGGGAGCCCGGCAATAGCTGTCGTCTCTCTGTGGAAAGTCCTGGGCAAGTCAGCAGCACATGCTGAACTGTCTCATATGGATGTGTACAGTTGCGGCAATTAGGCTCATGTTCAATTTGTTAAGTGCTTGCTGAGTCTGGTGTGTTCTGTTCTTAGTTGGAAGATTGTGCTCTGCTCCACACCATGTCGTACGTTAGTAATGTTAACTCAACACCAGAAACCACATGGCACATATGAGACTTTTCTAGTGTCTGATTTCTCTAAGTCTTTCTAAGACCGCCATAAATTAAAAACTGTACACTTCACACATTACACTTGCAAGGTTTCTCTCATGTAAGCAAAAAATTTTTGAATATTTTTCAGACAGTTAAATCATATACTTCTTCTTCTTCTTCGTTCGCCCTGAAAAGGACGGTGGTTGCGTTGTGTCTGTTTATGCCATAGCTGTGATATCTGCACCTTTCGGTCGACACATCCAACTTCAGCACGGCATTTTTTGGGACCGGGTTTGCCTTCCCTCTTTGATCCGTACTCGCTCAGCCAAACTGTATTGCTGCAGACTGTTTCCAGGACCACCACGTGGAGGTGGAGTACGGTCTTGACCAGCTCCGGTTCGCTGATCCTGATGCAAGCAGTCAAGCTATGGGTCGCTGACTGCATTCTCTATTGCTGCATCTTTGGGTCCCAAATCATATACAACTTACACCATAAACATCATACTTTTAAGGCACTTTTTCTGCTTGTGTTTGTTTATGTCTATTCAGATTACCACATTCTGTAAAACCAACACCCCAACAATCACACATGAAAGGCATCTCTCCTGTTACATAATCTTTCTTTTGTGTTTATTTAAATTACCACTTTGTGTAAATCCTTTACCATAAGGGTAAATTGTAGGGCATCTATGCTTTAAGTATTCTTTTGTGTTAATTCAGATTATTACGTTATGTAAACCCAACATCATAAATGTAATGTTTCTCACCTCTTTGTATACTTTCATGCACTTTTAGACTGTCACACTCTGTTAATACTATACTACACTTGTAAGGTTTCCCAACATTTTGCATTCCTGTCTGTGTTTATGTATGACTACACTGTGTCAAACCTACCCGATATTCTTCTTCTTCTTTGATCCTTAGCCGCAGACTGTCAAAGCAGTCAGTGGCCATCACGCCTCGTGGCGTCTTGTAGGGCAGCAACAACTTGCTTCCACTTTGTTCGGTCGGCGGCAATCCTTCGTACAGTGCCCCAACTCATTGTTCATTCTTTGCATCTCAGCCTCCACAGTTCTCCGCCAAGTTGTTTTTGGTCAGCCTCTCTTTCGCTTTCCTTCAGGGGTCCATAGTATAGCTGTTCTTGTGATGGCATCAGGGTCCCGTCTGAGGATGTGGCCAACCCAACTCCAGCCTCTGCTAGCTTTGATGGTGTGCATGTCCTCTTGGTTACTCCGAATAAGTAGTTCTTGGTTGATGGTATTCGGCCAAAAGATTCTGTGAATTTTCCTTAGGCACACTGTGTGGAAAGAGGACAGTTTCGACAAGTTACTCTCCAGCATTCCGCACCAAAGAAAAGCACAGAAAGTACACAGCTTTCATTTAATCTTAATTTGGTGTTCGTGCTGCACTGGGAGGACTTCCAGATGTTGTTGAGATTAGCAGAGGCTGTTCTCGCTTTATTCATTCTGTTGTTGATGTCCTTGCTTGTTCCATCGTCTGGTGTTACTTTGCATCCTAAGTATGTAAATGTGACTGTCTGTTCTAGCTTCTGGTTCCTTACTGTTATTGACATTCAGCACACTTTTAAGGCTTCTCTCCTGAATGTGTAAGTTTGGGCCTGTTCAGATTACTACACTGTTCTGTAAACACAACTCCACAACCTCACACTTGTAAGGTGTCTCCCCTGTATGTATTCTTTTGTGTATTTTCAGATTACTACTTTGTGCAAAACCTATCCCACATTCAGAGCACGTGTAAGGTTTTTCACCAGTATGTATTCTTTTGTGCTGATTCAGAAAACTGAATAGTCTAAATCCTGCACCACAAATATCACAACTGTAAGGCCTCTCTCCTGTATGTATGCTTTTGTGCCTTTTCAGATTACGACACTCCGTAAATCCTATACCACAAACATCACATTTGTAAGGCTTCTTTCCTGTGTGTCCTTCTCTGTGTCTTTTTAGATTAATACTTTTTGTAAACCCAACATCACAAAGTTCACACATGTAAGGCTTCTCTTCTGCATGTAATCTTTTGTGTATTTTCAGATTACAACTTCGTGCAAAACCTATCCCACATTCACTACATTTGAAAGGTTTTTCTCCAGAATGTGTAATTTTGTGCCTGTTTAGATTACTACACTGTGCAAATCCTACACCACAAACATCACATCTGTATGGCTTCTCTCCTGTATGTTTTCTTTTATGTTTTTTCAGACTACTACAGTTTGCAAACCTTAGATCACAAATATCACACTGGTGAGGCCTCTCTCCTGTATGTTTTTTGAAGTGTTGTATCACATAAGGAATCTGCTTGAAACACGCACCACAATCATCACACTTATAAGGTTTCTCTTCTGTATGTATATATTTATGTTGGTTTAGATGACTAAACCGCATAAACCTTACACCACAAACATCACACATGTATGGCTTCTCTCCTGTATGTATTCTTTTATGTGTGTTCAGACTACTAAGTCCTGAAAACACATCATCACAAACCTCACATTTATAAGGTGTCTCCCCTGTATGTATTCTTTTATGTGTGTTCAGACTACCATGTCCTGAAAACACATCGTCACAAACCTCACACTTATAAGGTGTCTCCCCTGAATGTATTTTGTTGTGTATTTTGAGAGTATTACTATGTGCAAAACCTATTCCACATTCAGCACACTTGTAAGGTTTTTCTCCTGTATGGATTCTTTTGTGCTCATTGAGATAGCTGCATTGTCTAAATCCTACACCACAAACATCACAACTGTAAGGCTTCTCTCCTGTATGTATGCTTTTGTGCCTTTTCAGATTGCCACACTCTGTAAATGTTACACCACAAACATCACATTTGTAAGGCCTCTCTCCTGTATGTGTTCTTTTGTGTCTTATTAGATGACAAAACAATGTAAACTTTGAACCACAAACATCACATCTGTAAGGCTTCTCTCCGGTGTGTACTCTTTTGTGTGCACTCAGATTACTACCCCGAGTAAATCCTACACCACAAACATCACATTTGTAAGGCTTCTCTCCTGTGTGTACTCTTTTGTGTGCACTCAGATTACTACGATGCGTAAATCCTACACCACAAACAGCACATTTGTAAGGCTTCTCTCCAGTGTGTCCTCTTTTGTGTCTTTTTAGATTACTACTTTCTGCAATCCCTACATTACAAAGTTCCCACATGCAATGTTTCTCTCCTGTATGTACTCTTTTGTGTATTTTCAGACTACCACTTTGTGAAAAACCTACTCTACACTCAGTACAATTGTAAGGTTTTCCTCCTGCATGTTTTCTTTTATGTTTTATTAGATTACTACAGTCTACACCATCAATATCATGTTTGTATGGCTTCTGTAACATGCTTAATTCCTTACTTGTTTTCAGGCTATCACAGTGGGCAAAATCTGCCCTACAATCATCAGACTCTGAAGCACACACATCACTTTTGTGATGTTTCTGTTTTATATGTACTCTTTTGTGTTTTAGTAGTGCAGAAGTAATAACAAAACCTTTGCCACAAACATCACATATGTAAGGCTTTTCTCCAGCAGTTATTTCCAAAACATTTACATTATTTACTACTCTACTACTCACACTTACCTCACCATAGTGAGCATTTATATCATGCATTAAAATTAAGTCATCTGACCCTACTCCATTTTGTACTGTCACCTTGTAATCATTCTGGCTCTCAAAAATATCAACTGCACTTTCAAGATAGGCAGTGCAGTCCACAGACACAATATTTGCAGTTTTTCTTGGCTCAGAATTGTCATTTGTTAATGGCACAACACTAGTACATTTTTTCTTGCATGCTGTTTCAGTTACAATGATGCTCTCATCTTCAGGTAGTACATCTGAAAGTGTATAACATTTTAAAAGCTTTAAGTATCTACTAACTTGCATAATTTTCTACTGCATTTGTAAATATCCTAATATGAAGAATGGAAGTTAGGTCAGGCTACATGAATTTATTTCTTAAATGTCAGAAAAGAAAAGAAAAGTGAGAGGGACAGAATATGTTTATGGTCCATTATGATCTACATCTTCTAGCTGTTGAAGCACTTGGTATTTGATGTACATCTTTTGAGTTCCATCTTTATTTGGCTAACAGAAGATGGTGATCTAATGTCCCATCAGCTCCTCTATATACTTTTACATCATGCAATGATGATCTAAACTTCCCGTTTATGCATATATAATCAATTTTATTTTCTGTTCACAGATCCAGTAAAATCTTAGTTGCTTTAGGTTTTCTTTTATCAAGAAACATACTTCCTCCTATTTCCAGTTGACTTGAAGCACATACGTTTGTGAACAGTTCTTCACTTTTGTTCATTGTATCAAGGCCATGTTTTCCCATCATTTCTCCAGCTCGCAACTCTCATTTCCTAACTATGGCGTCTTGACCTCTCTTATTATCCATGATATGTTGTGGTCTGGTGTAACATTCTTCCTTCATGGATTCTTCTTTCACTGGTTGGTGCATATCACTGGGAGGTGTTTATTTTCTTATTTTGGCTGTTTTGAATGTTGGGTCTCATTGCTTCCAATTCAATGAGTGCTTTGTGCACTTCCTTTAACAGCATTTGAGCCACTCCTGTGCTATATATAGTGTGTGCTTTCTTCCACTAGTCCTGAGGACAGCACCAGTTCTCCTGTATTTAGGTTTTTGCTTTGCATGTCCTTCTATCTTGTTTCACATAGTCCTGGAACATCAGTCTTGTAGTCCCTCAAATTCGCTGCCACCTACGCAATTTTCCCTTGTTTATTTAATGTACAAACATTTCAGCTGCCATTTGAGAAGATTTTGCTAGAAGAAAAAATGGTGAGTCAGTAACCAAGTCTCCTTTCAGCTTTCTCTAGAGTTCCTTTCTGTCTTGGATGGCAGATTTAAATTATTTTCTTTTGTTGACTTATGCATATTGTTGTTGAAGTTTGTGTAGTTTAAAGTATTTATGCAGGATTAGGTAGCTGACCCCATGCCCAGGTCTCCTTAGCTGCTTTTTATGATATGCATGATATGTTAGTGTCACTACTCATTGCTCCCATTATGGGGCCCCAGCAACAAATGGGCAAAGTCATTTAATATGCTTGAATATTCTTCTTTTTTATAAATTTAATATGATTTAAAGTAACATTTAACAAAAAGAAAGAAAACATTCAGCTGAATTACTTTTAATTATTTATGTTGTGCCTAGGGTCATAATGTGAATAAAGATATATGATAATATTGGGACGATCCAAATGTAATTTCTGGTAGTCTTTAAGAGGACAAAGAAAGAAGTTTTATTTCCCCACATAAGCTTTGACTACAATGAGGCTGACGAAATCATCATGTAAAACAAATTCCTAGGGAAACCATCACTGCAAAAGCACAGGAATGTTCTGGCACAGGCAGGACCAGCTGCAGTGGTTATTCCATGATTCATGTGAAGCAAAAAGAACAAAAATTGATGAATGAACAAAAATGTCCATGAGTAGCTTCATTATCACAAACAAAGGGTTTCTTAAAAAAGATGTTCTGATCTTGCAGATATTTATTACCATCCAATTTAAGATTCCTAAAAATGAATAGTACATTGAGAACATAGAGCAGAGGGTTTTAAACATTTTGTTACCTTCATCTTCTCCAATTAAACCAGGTTGTTCTACTTTCACACTTCCAAGCATTTCTGTGTCTAGACTGTCATCCACTTGAGTATGAGCAGTGAAGTCTTCAGTGCAGTTATGACCATCATTAGTCTGACAGGGAAAAAACAATGATTATCTGTTGGTGAGCTTGAAAACTGGCACAAACTGACTAAACTGATGTATGAAAAAACACAATGCCACAGGTTGTGGTTTTCTAAGAAACAAAACATAACAGTGCAGTTGTGCAGTTTAACTGGCAGTTGTATCACATGTTACCCTGTTCTGAAATGAAAATCTAAAGATTGAACAGAAACTCAAGTTATTTCTTGTAATGCTGTTCTCTAATCATGATAATTTAACATTTGAGGATACTTCTTCTTCATGTACTTTGTGAGTGATCATGTCTGTCCACAGTGTCATGTTTCCAGTGTTGTATTATCAATTGTTTAAGACTTATTTCCATGCAATGATAGTTAACAGCACATTTTCTTCTCTCTTTCTCTCTATTTTTCTTCAAACTTTCCCTTTGTTACATTATACTCCAGCTTTCATTTTCTCACAACATTCCCAAAGAAAATGGATTACTTAATTCTAAAATAAGTAATAAGCTTTATTTACAGACTGTCATCTTTCAACATCTCTGTGGCCTCCTCGGATTTTTTTGCATGTTTACAGATTATCCATGACTCGCTTCCAATTGATAGGATAGGCTGTATGTTACACTAAAGAACTCTCTTATCTTCAGGGACAAAGGTTTGTTACATCATCATCCTTCAGCTCCCTAAGGAACATATGTCGTCAACAAACGTATGTCAAATCTTTCTGCCCTGAGCCATCAGCCCAAGGAACATATGTCTTCAACAAACGTATGTCAAATCTTTCTGCCCTGAGCCATTAGCCTAAGGTCTTTCCACCCTCATCATGCCTGCCTCCAGCCTCTTCTATGTGTGTTCTTTTGTTTCCCTCTACAACTCTTACCCTGCACATTAAAGAATAAGAACTGCCTTGTAATGTTTTCTTACATCAAATTGTTTAGTTTTATGGACCACTGCTGTTGCTAGGGCTATTCTACGTTTCACCACTGCTATAGCTAGGGCTATTCTACTTTTCACCACTGCTGTTGCTAGGGCTATTCTACTTTTCACCACTGCTGTTGCTAGGGCTATTCTACATTTCACCACTGCTGGTGCTAGGGCTATTCTACTTTTCACCACTGCTGGTGCTAGGGCTATTCTACATTTCACCACTGCTGGTGCTAGGACTATTCTACTTTTCACCACTGCTGGTGCTAGGGCTATTCTACTTTTCACCACTGCTGGTGCTAGGGCTATTCTACTTTTCACCACTGCAGTTATCCTCCACCTGATGTTATTAACTTGCCCAGGTATTTGTGTGTGTATTTTTCTCACTTTGAAGTTTGTGTAGTTACGAGTCGTGGAGACTTGTTGCACATGGGAACGAAGAGAATTGGAATATTCATTATTTGTACTGTGAATTTGATTCATAATGATTTTATTTTATTTTTTTTCCCCGCTACTAAAATCCCGGAATAATTTTGTGTGTGCCTTTAGATACTCAATTTTACAGCGAATATAAACAAACATGTTTGTTCAAGTTACTTCACTTTATAGAACATTCTTGATTGTTATTTATTTGTTTACGTTATCAACTGTGTTGATTTCCCCCCCCCCCCCTTAAAAACGAGTAATGTCATATAGGACCAGGAGTATTTTACATTTGGACCTAAGCCCTAATATAACCGCCAGACTTTGTTTCTAGCTTGAACGGGGCGTACTACAGTAAAACTAGACAAAACTCCTATTTAACTCACACAAGAAAGAATAACACTTGAATATAAAATTAATGATGTTTTGTTTGTCCCTGTGTGTTTTTATCTTTGTATATTTAATTTGGACATAATCATAGAGCTCTCTAATATATTCTGCCCATCTTCTCTTGACCTTCTTCTTCATACACTCATAGACGTCTGCTTGAATATTTTCAAAGAAAGCAGTGGTCAGCTTGAGGCTATTTGTATCTACATAGAGTTTTTCCAGGAATGGTACTGGTGATGGCCATATGGGCTTTCTCTGTTCCTCGTATGCTGGTCATCTTTGAAGCAGATGTTCAGCAGTCAATTTGTCGGTGCCACAGTTACACTCATCGGTAATTCTTATCTTTAGCTTGTTGAGTATCCCAGTCTGTTGTGACCCATGCGTAGCCTAAAGATTACCACTTTTTCTCTCCTGCTGAGCTGGTAATATGCATCCTCTGCCATGTTTCCACTTTGCTGTTGTAGAGGAGCTTGTGTGTCCCCATGACCCCAAATAATTCCGTCCAGAGCTGAAAATAATTACGTACGGAATCAGTTAACTGACTCTCTTTAAAAAATTCAAGCACTTAGAAACTTATGAGAATGTAGTAGACCTGCTATAGCAGAGGAGATATTTGTGGCTACTTCATACTTATATTCCAGAGGATGTTCAGCCTTAATCACTTGGATACCTTGACATGTTGGCATAGAGGGAAATGAAAAGGCAGATAAAGAAGCCAAGCAAGGTAGATCTGATAAAAATCTAATAAATGTAGGGACGAGTAAATCAGAGATTAAGAGCTTAATTAAAGATTTAATAACAGATGAATGGAAAGCAGAGTGGGATAAAAAGACAGGAAGACATGCATATAAGATGTTCAAGGCTCCAATAAGAAAATGTCAGATATCTAGGGAATTGAAAATTCCCAGTAATAAGAAACTTCTCAGACTACAGCTGGGAAAAGGCTATTTCAGAATAGAAGAACCTTACTGTGCAGGATGTCTTCAAGACAATAATATAGAACATTTCTTGTTAAAATGTTAGCGGTATGAACAAATGAGAATACCAATATTAGATTATTTGCAAGCATCCAACTTACCTATAAATATAGAAGAGGTGTTAAGAATAGACAGACCTAGGGAACTGCATAATATAGTCAAACAATATTTAACACGAACAAATGTTAATATATAGTGGCTGGGAATGTGAAGGTCTGATGCTGTTCTTACTATGCATTTTGACTTTTAACAGGTGAAAGTCAATTAAATATCTGTTAAAGTCAGTTATATAACTGCAACCACTAGGCCGTTACACCCCTCCCCCTTAATATTATTTTTGTTTGGAGTTTCTACTTGATTTTGTTTAGGTTTATTTCGTATTTGTTTGTTTGGGTTTTTTTTTTTGGTTTTTTTTACATACAAGCATAACTGGTAACTGTGATTTGCCCTATTTACAATGAATTGACAAGTGTGATGCCACTTTCCCATATTGGCAGGAGTTCATATTATTTGGAATTGAAAACAATATATTTCCTAATTATAACCCATCAGAGGTTGAACGGGATATTTTTAATTTTTAATATTAAAAGAATGTTAAAAAATAGTTATTACTGACTAATATTATTTGCAAAAGAGCACTAACTTCATAATCTGGCTCCAATTTGATTGTTTCATCAATGAATGCAGACTCTTTTTCAACATTTCTTGAAACCTGAGAAGACAGAGTGATAGAACATGGCAGGCCACTGTTAATGAAATATGTCCATATAAGTAATATGATGTCACATCCAACGACAAGAAAAAACTGACAAATCGTCCACTTTCGTTCAGATCCATTCAGTACATGAGTTAAAATATAAATAAATTGTGACTGTTTACTAAGAATATTTCTTAAAAAGGAACTTATTTATTTACCTCATTGTTGGGGTCACTTTTTAGGTGTGAAATTAATCGCGGTGAATTTATTATTAATATCGGGATATCTCCACACCGGTTGTACCTCAACTGAATGCATGAAAGATGAAAAATATAAATATGTCTATGCGTTGCTGAGAAATAGGTAACTAGGAATGACAACAACAGCAGAGTCTGGCTGTGTTTCAAGTCTGTGGCTGTTAAACCTTTATAAAGTGGGAAATTACCATTGATATATTTGAGCTCCATTAAGGCAAGTGTATTAAATAAATAATACGTTCGTGTATCGAATATATTTATGGGGTGTAGGAATTGCACCAACTTATAAGAAGTAATATTTTCGGGATGTCAATTCCCCGACATGTGAAGATATATGATTTGCAGACTGTGTGTTGCCTAGTCCAAGGAACAGGTTCTTTAACTGTACAAATGTGCTGATAAAAAATAAATTAAGATGAAAGTAAAAAGTGAATAAAAGATATCAGGAGCAACTGATGGAGATATATGAATAGATTGGAGCAGAAACTGTTGATTCAGAAGTATAATAACTCCACCTATGCCGGTCCCAAGCCCGGATGAAAAAGGAGGAGGGCGGCCTGCTTGGAGGCCGTAAGGAGGCAGCCCCTCCACCATGCAAAGGCACAACAGGCCAATCACCTGTTTGTCTTAAACTATGATTACGAGCAATACAAGAGAAAACCGGACTGATTCTAAAGGCGACGAACTGGAACGGACTACGGACTACGACTTATGGATCTTGGAACACAAGAAGTATAAATGGGAAGGAAGAGGAGCTGGTGGAAGAGATGAGGAAAGCAAAACTAGAAATCCTGGCTATAACGGAAACGAAGAAAAAAGGACAAGGAGTCATGGATCTCGATGGCAACACGTTGCTCTACAGTGGTGTACCCATATCTGAAAGAGCTAAAGGGGGCGTGGGTTGCATTGTGGCCCAAAATCAAAAAGATAGTATCAAGGGATGGAACTTTGTCTCGGAGCGCATTATGGTTGTAAAACTAAAAGAAGGAGAAACCATAGTCAACCTGGTCATAGTGTATGGGCCAAATGAGGATGAGAGAGCAGAGGTCAAGGAGGAATTCTTCGAGCTGCTTCAAAGGACAGTGGAATGACTGCCTAGATGAAATTATCATGCTCGGAGATTTTTTAATGCCAGAGTTGGAAATGACCATGCTAGATGGGGTGGAGTTATCGGAAGATATGGAGAAGATACTCTCAATGACAATGGAAAGCGACTCCTTAGATTCTGCAGTGAGCAGAATCTGATCATTACAAACACAAAGTTCCCCCATAAGCGCATACATGCATACACTAGATGTGAACCAACCAAGAATGAGAAGTCAGTGATCGACTATGCCATTGTTCGGAGAAGCTCATTCAGATATGTCCGAGATGCAAGAGTCTGGAGGGGGGCCAGAGATTGGAAGTGATCACTACCTGCTAACAATCAAACGAACAACTGAAAGAGTTGCTCAGCCTAGGAACTGCCCAACATCACGCAAGAAACCAAGTAAACGAGCAGGAGAAATGAGCATTAGGACCTACAAGCTGAGAGAGCCAGAAATTAAGACCAGATATCAGGGGCTTATTGCTACAGCAGTGAGCAACACAGAAGAACGACCTGATGACATGGAAACCCTCTGGAATAAATTCAAGGATATCATAAAGACAGCTGCTGCAGAAGCATGCGGTGAAGTCCGACTTGGGAACCAGAGAAAGAGGACACCTTGGTGGACAGAGGAAGTCAAAGAGAAAATAAGAGAGAAGAAAATGGCATGGAAACAATACTTAGGAGCTAAAAACACAACAGGACAAATGGAAAAATATAGAGAATATGTGACACTCAAAACAGAAGCAAAGAACAAAGTGCTAGCAGCAAAACAGAAGTCCTGGGAAGAATTTGGAGAAAAGCTAGAAAAAGATGCACAAGAAAACCAGAAATTGTTCTATAAGACCCTAAAGAACATGAGGAAGGAAAAACAATGCCCTCTCAAATTTATAAAGGACAAGCAAGGCAAATTGCTTACTGCCCCGAAGGAAGTAATGGAAAGATGGAAAGAATATTTCTCAGAACTCCTGGATGGTGAGCATGGTGAAGCATCAGAAATGATAACCACTAGTACAGAAGAGAAAACCAATGATGATGAAGATGACATAAAGATGGAAGAACTGAGGGCAGCACTAGAGAAAATCAAGATGGGCAAAGCAGCAGGGCATGATGGTATAACACCAGAAATGGTTAAGTACATGGGAGCATCAGGCGACCTATTACTCTTAAGGGTCCTACAGGCAGCATGGTGCAACAAGACCATACCAAAGGATTGGGAGATTGCCATCATTACACCAATTTTCAAAAAGGGTGACAATCGACAATGTGGAAACCATAGAGGCATATCCCTTCTTAGTGTCCCGGGTAAAATCTACTCTAGAATCCTAGAGCAGAGACTCCGACGCCTAGCTTAGCCACATTGGATGAGGTCCAGTGCGGATTCCGAGCAAACCAAAGTACTCAAGACCTAATCTTCACACTCATACAGCCGAGTGACAAGGCCCTTGAGTATAAGAGTGGGATCCATCTTTGTTTCATAGATCTGGAAAAGGCGTTTGACAGGGTCCCGTGGAGCAAACTTTGGGTCTGTTTGGCAAGGAAGAACATTCCAGCACCTCTGATTCATGCTACACAGAGCTTCTACAAGTCTTGCAGAAATTATGTGAGGACAGCAAACCATAAGTCAGAAGAGTTCAGGACCACCACAGGTGTAAGACAAGGTGATATCCTATCACCTTACCTCTTCATACTCCTTATGGACGATGTCATCAAGGCATGTAAGGAGAGAACAAGAAAGTATTCAGTGGGGTACTGGAAGATGAGACAGGTCTATATTTTGGAGCTGGCATTTGCTGATGATGTTGCCCTGACTGCTAAATCAGAGGCACATCTCCAATCCAACCTGCAAGTCTGGAAGGAAGAGCTGGAGAAGAGAGGGATGGTCATAAGCAGCTCTAAAACAAAATCCATGGTGATATCACAAGAAGAAAGAAAACATCAGATTAAGTTGGGAGAACAGGTCCTGGAGCAGGTCGACCACTTTAAATATCTCGGAGCTATTATAGACCGAAAGGGAGGCATCAAAGAAGAGTTGGCCACTCGAAAAGCAGCGGCTGGGAGACTTTTTCAGGCCATAAATCGTGGATTCCTCAGCAAGAAAGAGGTTGGTAAGAAAACGAAGATGGCTGTATACCGCTCCACCTATGTCCCAGTCTTGACATATGGATGCGAGTCGTGGGCAATGACTACAACCCACAAAAGCCAGCTCCAAACCTCAGAAATGAGGTATCTGAGGAAAGTGGTTGAAGTAACAAGAAGAGACATGGTCCGCAACCAGACGATCCGTCAAGGCCTAAAATCCCATCCGCTGCAGACCCAAATAGAACAGTCCCAACTAAGATGGTTTGGCCATGTCTGCAGAATGGGAGAAGATCGGCTACCACGACAAGCATGGGAAACAAAGAGCCAGGGATCCAGACCTCCAGGACGACCCAGAGTCCGCTGGGAGGACAACATTAGACAATCTTTGAAGGACCGAGGACTAGAATGGAACCAGGCCAGGAAGAAGACAGCTGACAGAATGGTCTGGCGCTCTCTCTTCCAAACCTCTACACCTCACGGTAGAAGGGGAACGACTAAGTAAGTAAGTAAGTAAGTAAGCATTAAATGGAACTGAATAGATGGAAAATTGATATGAATGACTACCTTTCAATGACTGAAAATATATAGAGTAAAGGTCCTGAAGAAATGGTTGTATGTACTAGTATGTAACAAATTCATTCATTCATAACCCTCCACTCCCAAAGGAGCATAGGCCTTCAACAAACACATGCCAAGTCCTCCTGTCACGTGCCATTATCTCAAGTTCTTTCTACGTTCTCCTCATCATTTTCACCTCTGCTTCCAGCTCTCTTCTCCATGTGCTTCTTGGTCTACCTCTGCTTCCCTTGCCCTGGGGTTTCCAGAATGAGGACTGCCTTGTAATGCTATCAACAGGTTTCCTCAGTGTGTGTCCTATCCATCGCCATCGTCTTCTTCTCATCTCTTGTTCCACTGGCACTTGTCTCGTTCTTGTCATCAGTTCCACGTTGGTAACCTTGTCATACCATTTTAATCCCTCTATTCTACGCAAGCACCCATTTATGAAAGTCTGTAGCTTTTTGGTTGTTGTTTTTGTTGTTCTCCATGTCTCAGAGCCATATAATAGGACTGACTTCACATTTGAGTTGAAGATTCTTATTTTCGTGTTGGATCCGATTTCTCTTGATCTCCATATATTTCCCAATGCAATGAAAGCTCCTCTTGCTTTTTGTATTCTTAGTTTGATATCACTTTGTCCCTCCAACTTTGTCTATATTGCTGCCAAGATATGTGTACAATTCTACATCTTGTATTGGTGTTTCTTCAAGTTCGACCCTGTTATCATTACCTGCATTTATTCTCATTATTTTTGTCTTTTCCCTGTGTATTTTCAGACCTAATTGCTGTGACCTCTCATCGAGTGTTTTCAATTTGTCCTGCATCTGATTACGGTTATGGGACAGAAGAGCCAAGTCATCAGCAAAATCCAGATCATCCAACTGCTTAGTCAGAGTCCACTGGATTCCATTTCTGTTGTGTGTTGTCGATGATCTCATTACCCAGTCTATTGCTAGTAAGAAAAGAAATGGAGACAAGAGGCATCCCTGTCGCACTCCTGTTCTTATCCCAAATGGTTCTGTAAGCTGTCCTTCATGAAGAACTCTGCATGTCATGTCTTCATATGTTTTCTTTATTAAATTAATGATCTTCAGGGGAACTCCATAATGCCTCATCAATTTCCAAAGTGATTCTCTGTCTACACTGTCAAATGCCTTTTCGTAGTCCACAAATCCGATGTATAGTGGTGAATTCCATTCCAGACTTTGTTCAACTATTATTCTCAAAGTGGCTATCTGGTCTGTACATGATCTGTTTTGTCGAAAACCTGCTTGTTCATCTCTCAGTTTCTTGTCTATGGACTCTTTTAATCTCTCAAGGATAATCCTGTTTAATACTTTTCCTGGCACTGATAGTAACATTATTCCTCTATAATTTGTGCACTCTTGTAAATTTCCCTTCTTAGGCAACTTAACCAGATATCCTTCCTTCCATTCTGCTGGTATCTCTTCCTTTTCCCAGACTTTACCAAGTAATTTATATAACATCTCTGTAGCAGTGTCGATATCTGCTTTGATAGCCTCTGCTGGAATGCCATCAGGTCCAGACGCTTTTCCATCTCTTAGAAGCTTTATGGCTTTCTTTATTTCTTATTTCGTTGGTCTTTCACCGTTAATTTGTAGCTCTTCTTCTGCTGGCTGGATGTCCGGGAGGTTTTGTGGGGCTGGTCTATTGAGAAGGTCCTCAAAATATTCTGTCCACCTCTTCATTTGCTCTTGTATATTGTTGAGCAGTTTTCCATTCTTGTCTTTTATGAGGCAACTTGTTTGCTTGTATTTCCCTGTTAGCTTCTTTGTGCTGCTATACAGTTCACACATATTTCCTTTGGATGCAGCATCTTCTGCCAACTCCTCAATATACTTCCTCTTGTCTCTTTTGATACTTCTTTTTACTTCTTTGTTTGCTTCTGTATACACTTCTTGAGCCTTGGCTTTGGAACTTCTGGTTTTGCTTGTGTTTAAATCTGCTTTCTTGTTTTTTCTGTCTTTTATCTTATTGATGGTTTCTGTTGTTATCCATGCTTTTTGTTGTCGTTCCCTTTTCCCCAGTATTTCTTCACATGTCTCATTCCATACAGTTTTGATTTGCTGCCAATAGTCTTCTGTATTCTCTACATCTTCCAGCTGTTGGAGCACTTGGAATTTGTTGGATATTGTGATCGCAAATTTGTCTCTTGTTTCTTGATTTCTTAGATGTCCTACATTAAATTGTTGTCTATAATTCTGCATTGTTGCATATCTCTTGAGTTTCATTTTTACTTTGGCTATCAGAAGGTGGTGATCTGATGCCACATCTGCTCCTCTATATACCTTTACATCCTGTAATGATGATCTAAACTTTTTGTTTATGCATATATGATCAATCTGATTTTCTGTTCTATGGTCTGGTGATATCCATGTTGCCTTGTGTATTCTCTTATGTGGAAACATGCTTCCTCCTATAGCCAGTTGATTTGATGCACAGAAGTTTGAGAATAGTTCCCCATTTTCATTCATTATTCCTAGCCCATGTTTTCCCATGACTTCTTCAAAGCTGGTGTTGACTGTACCTATCTTTGCATTCATGTCACCCATCAAAATTGTGATGTCTTTTCTTTTTACTTTTTCCATAATTTCCTGTAGTCTAGTATAAAATGCTTCTTTCACAGACTCTTCTTTGTCATTAGTTGGTGCATAACATTGGATGACATTTACATTTATTTTCTTTTAAGCTGTTTTGAACATAGCTGTTATGATTCTGGTATGAATGACTACCTTTCAATGACTGAAAATATATAGAGTAAAGGTCCTGAAGAAATGGTCATACGTACTAGTGTGTAACAAATTACAAGTCATCAAATGAAGAGTTATTTCAGTACATCAAGTTGTTTTGCATTTTCCACTTGAACTTTATTCAAGAATCAAATCAAAAATTTTATACATTGGCACTACACACTTCAAATATTATGAGAATCTGCTATTGTACTTTATGAGAGCTGAGACCAAACAAAATATTCCTAGATAACAAAAAAAAAACTCGGGCAATCTAATCTCACTTAACACTCATAATATTGTTCCTGCTTTACCATGAGAGTTCAGGGACATCACTTTCAATATTTCTTTCAAACTGGTGAAGCAGAAAGTAAAGTAACAAATCAGAAGTAGGGTTATATTCTAATAATACAAATTTTCTCAAATATTTAGGCAGTGTTGCTGTATTTTATACATCTGTACAACATTTTTAAAACACAGGCCAAGAATAAAAAATAAACTCACTTTACAACTCTAATCTAGTTTTATCTCACTCATAAATGGGAACTGAGTTCTGCTATTTTTTAGAATCTGTAAAGTAAGTGCTTTTTCGTGTGGCTGTGTAAGGGAGTCTACAAATCCTAACGAAAAAAAAAGCTAATTCCATATGTATTTAAATAAATAACACGGTATTTAATCAGTTTTACAAATTACGGTTCACAAGAATTTGTAATTTGTAAAACTGATTAAATACCGTGTTATTTATTTAAATACTTATATTCCTTACCAGTTTTACAGCAGCCCCTTAATTTAAATTCCATATGGCATTAAATGATGATTCCTTGAGGTAAAAGTGCAGGGATTGCATTTCCTGTTCGTCTCTTTCAGTGTAAGGACTAAGCTGACTAATGAATCGATAAGTACGGGGCAATAAGGGGCAATAACTGAAGAGAAGAATGTTTGCAAGTGTCATCACTTGTGCCTTAAAATCATCATTTAACCCCATATGGAATTTATTTTAAGAACAATTAGAGAATCTGGTAACAATTGGTAAATTCAAATACCAGTAATGAAGAAGAAAACAGAAAGAGAAATACCTTGACAAATTAACCACATGGCATGGGAAGAGATTGAAGATGTGGTCGATTCTTGACACCAAAGATGTGTAGGAAATGGAGAGACACATTTACCACCACTGGTGTGCAAGGCAGTCAATGAATGATTGAATGTCATGACATTTCCACATTAATGCCATATTTCTTACTGAATGATCTGGTCATTTATCTTAAGCTTCATTATTAAAGGATTTACTGTTTTCTTGATGTTCATGCTGCATATTATTTTTTTAATATTCTTCTGTAAAATCAATATTTAAATATTCATATACTGTTATTTTAAAATTTCAAGTATTACCTATTATCATTTCTTGTTTGCCTAGCTAGAAAGAAATACCTTATGATGAAACCAAAATAGTTACCAAATACAAGGACAGATGGAGGTAAGTACCTACTGACTCATTGGAAAATGATAGTATACTCCCAAAAGAAAGTATAGGTTTTAATATTTAGATTCTGCACAGCCTTGAGTGACAAATAAATAAGAAAACATAACAGTAATCTGAGTAGTGAAAATGTAACAATTTTAATCTGATCATTTTATAATAAAATGTTGACTGTTTAGTAAAGTAAATATATTTTAAAATAAACATACTTCATAATCCTGTCCCTGTTTCATTGCTGCGTCTTCAGTCTGGTTTATGATGCCACAGTTTTGAGACATAGGTCCTCTTGGAGTGTACATGACCTACTTATCGTGACTTAAGAAAGAAAATTGTCATTACTCCACTCCATGTGATATCTGTGAAAGTTGAGCTTGTATTAAGTGAAGAAAGTTAACGTCCTTGAATTTTGACATAGAATAGTTGCTTTATTTATCTGAACCCAACTTTTACATACACATACCAAAAACAAAACAAAAAAACAGACAAGAACAAAAAAACAAAAAAATACATCAACCCAGTTACAATCTGAAATTTATCAAACCAAACAAGCATGAGATGCAGAGTAAAGAGAGAGAGATAGTATCTCACGGTGAGTGACAGCCATATCCTTATTGAATATTTAGTATTAATTAGGTTTCTGCCTCTTTATCCAGCTCATGTATGACTACACGGATACTGCAGCTTCCGTACAGTGATGGTCACATCTCAGACACCATCCTTGGCTGATTGGCAAAACAACATGGGTGAAATAGAAGAAACCCTACTAAAGGGAATGTCCATTCCTAGTATACAAAGACTGACCGCAACTGAAGCAGAAAAATCTGAAGAGATCAATGGCTCATGAAGAGGAACTGTCAAATGTGAGACACCCTAGAGACGTATTAGAAACATAAAAAAGTATTAAGGCTCCCACCATGGAAAAGAGTGTGACCTCACCACGTATTTATCCTGAAGAAAGCAATGGATCAAAGATAAATCAACAAGCAGTAAGCAGAAACAATAGATGCACTTGAAATGTGGATTATACAGAAGAATTGGGTACATAGGACAAGAAAGAAATCATAGACAGATATGAATGAACAGAGAAATAATGAATGAGATTAAAGCTGAACAGAGAAAATATTTTGGTTATAAAAGACACAAATCCTGCACTAAAAGTAAGAAGATAACATCAAGAGATGGACATAAAAGGAAATGTCCAAACTGCCCACTGTCCACACACAACCTGCCTAAGAAAAATGCTTTGAATTTTCTAGACGAACACCATCACCAACCAAGAACAGCTAACTCGGAGCCACCAAGAAGACATGTCCACCATCATAGCTGGTAGACGCTGGAATAGGGTTGGCCACATCCTCAGAAGAGATCCTGACACCATCATCAGAACTGCCATGCTGTGGACTCTAGAAGAAAAGAGACAGCAAGGTCTGCCAAAAGCCACCTGGTGGAGAACTGTGGAGGCAGAGATGTTAAGCATGAACCAGATCTGGTGCACCACATGAAGGATGGCTGTCGACCGAGCAAAGTGGAAACAGTTTGTTGCTGCCTTACAAGACACCAGAGCCACGGTAGCGCAGTGGTTAGTGCACTGGCTACTTTGCTGGGTGGTCCTAGGGTCGATCCCCAGTTGAGGTAGGATTTTTTTTAGACCGCAAACAGCTCCTGGGTTGACCCAGCCCCATGAATTGGGTACCACAGCAACTCTGGGAAGGTTAAGGCGGCCGACATGATGCTGACCACATCACTTCTAATGTGCTGATGGTCAAGAAAATAATGCCTAACCCCATATTCCCAATATGCCTCAATAGGCGTGTAATGGGATCCTTTACCTCCCCTTTTATTTTTACAAGACACCACCAGGCATGATGGTTCCTGATTGCTTAGTCAGTCAACGGCCAAGGACCAAGCTGAAAAAATGGACAGGAAAGTGCCTATCAGAGTCTACTATCAAGACAAGAGACAGAGACACTGGAGTTCCACTGCAATTGCTCTTTGATAGGTGTGATATAGTGGACCTATCTTTCATCATCTTTTACCTTTTTCAACATCGTTTTCATGTTATTTCTCCACTCTTTGCACTATCAGTACTTTTTAATCACACCTTGTATATTTCCCATCTACATGCTCTGATGGAAAGTTATCGTTTAGAACACCTGGCTTTGTTAGATCTTACTGTCACATGTTGGCTGTTGCAACATATGGGTAAATATGAGAATTCGACTGATAGCTTAATCCCCTGTTTGAACACATGGTGTCAAGACATCTGGGCACAATAGCATGCCAGCCACAATCGAAAACAAAGGACTTGCGAGATGCAGAGAAGTTCTTGTTACCAGAATGTATACTTTTTGACGATGGTAGAAACTCAGATGTTGTGTCAGTGGCAACACAGTAAGTGAATAGATTAAAGGAAGCCACCCACAGGCCAGATGACAAGGAAACAAAAGAGGATGCGCCAGGCAGGTGATCAACGGGGAATTAAGTCTGAGCCGCAAATGAGAATAACTCTGTAACAAAAGGGTAGATAATTTCTCAATTAGGTGACCAACCACAAGCCCTAGTTATTCTTATCACGGGACATCCACCAAGGAACTGAAGAGTTTGTTATGAGAGCCTAACCAGTTTTAGCGTTTGATGGCCACTGAACTTGCAAGCAAGCATGCAGATGTGGCATAGTAAGATGGAAGGTGAATTAGTGGATCAGAGTGTGAAGCTAATGGAACCGCATTAGAATTATCAAATATGGGCCATCAGTAAATATAACGACACATTCAACAGAAGTCAGTATGTTTTACAACATCCGCGGAGCATAGTGGAAGAATATAATAAGCGCTAGCCTGTTCCATTATTTCATTCCAGTTTAGAGGATAATTTAATTACGGTGGAATTTAAAGTCTAAATGTGTTCTTAAGGATTTCCATGAAGGGGAAAAAAAAGGGTTAGGGAATTTAAACAAATTATTAATAATTTTTTCTTTTTCATTATTAGTGATTGCTTTTTGCACTTAGTCTCATAGCTAAATGTGCGAAATATTTTTTTTCCCATTATCTCTAGCCGTGAATAGTTAATCAAAGATTTTTCCTCTATGACTTATATGTAAAGAAGTAATTTATAGTTACATATTTCACCTTCATCTAGATTATTAGATCATCATTGCAGACTGAAATGCGCACACACTTTCATGCTCACTATATTTAACACCATCATGTGTGCCTCATGGATACCATCGTTTGACGATTAAAAACAGAGTGGTCAGTTAGGAAGAAGCAATAGTGAGGAAAAGGAAGATGTGAAACTTATGAATCCACTTTGTGTCTTCAGTCCTGCAGAAATCTGAGTTTACATATTACATGTTTAGCGTCTAATTGGAAAGAAGCTAGCAAAGCCTACGTCCGGATAGCAGAATCCACAAGATAGGACATCATACACTTCCTAAGTTACAAGAAAGCAAATCCATGCCCACGTTTGTATAAGTTGGTGGCACAGCTTTTTATTCATCTGTTTATCAAGTGCTCACAAGCTGATCCGCATATTTATATCAAGTTCAACTCACTCAAAAGCATATTGCCTGAATAAGATCACATATATCTATATCAAGTTCAAATCACTTGAAAGCTTACAGCCTGAACCATGTTCATCTACTCATTGTGTCAGTGCAAGAAGTAAATTCATCTACTCAACCTCACAATGTAAATTCATTCAATCAAAGCTTCATATCACGAAACACACACTCACTACTAGATGTTCATTACTTTTCAAGAACAAGCAGCAGTGAGTTCCTGAGATAAAAGTCAATAGTTTGTTGAAGCTAGAGAGATTTCCAAGCACTGAGGGACATTACACTTTACAGGTTCTCACTCCTACACACGCAAAAGGCTTCATCAATAAGCACTCATCTTGAAAATAACCCACACAGTGAGACAGACACCTCCATTGGACAGTTGATGCATATCTCAGTATAATCATTCAGTGGAGGAAATTTGAGAGGCTTATGAACAGTGTAGACTGGTAATCAGTGTGGTAACACTTACCATATCCCATCATCATCTCACTATTTATCTAGGTTCCCTATCATATTTAATTAACTACATTTTTATATTTTATGTGTGTGTGAACTGTCTTTCACCGTGATCCTTTTCACTTTCTAATAACCCTAAATGTGTATATATTTAACTAATAAACTGTATAGCCGCGTTGATCATTACTTTGTTATTTAGTGTAACACTCGTGCTGTCTAAGTATTTACATATAGGCAAAATTCTTCATTTATGATGTTGGGAGCTCATTCTTTATCAATATTCAGGGAAAGAAGTAATGTTGTAGGGGTAAATACAATTTTCCTTGATTTATTAGAAAGCACTATCTAATGGAGAGCATTCACCTTTTCTTCTTCTTGTACTTATCTCAAATGGGTCTTTTCATTTTTTAACGAACCAATTTCTGGAGACCTTCTCGACAACATTCTATAGGCCATCCCCATCATACTGTAGTGGTGCAACCTTAGGTTTCCTGCCCAGAATAACGATGTACAACAATGGGGAGATGGCAACTGATCTGATTTACAATAACTTACTGCGTGTTTCAGCTAGAATGATATAATGTAGAAACTTACATCTTGTTTCAGCTAGGATGTAATAATATTTAAAAATCTAGTTTGATTAAATATATACAAGCTTCATATTTTTTTGCTGCCTCCAGTACAATTTATCAATTCTGTTCTTGACTTCTATCCAAGCCACGATGTCAAACTGTCCAGTATTTGCTTTCTTTGTCTTCCTCTACCTCTTTTTCCTTCAATCTTACCTGCTGTTCCGATATATCCCAGCTTTCCTCTTCTCATAACATGCCCCCCCAAAAAAGTGGATTGCTTCTTTCTAGCTTGTGAAATAAGTTTCCTTTGCATATTGGCCTCTTTCAAGACATCCTCATTACTCTTTTTGGTTGTCCATGGTGTTTTTAACGTTCTTCTGTAAAACCACATCTCTGTTGCCTCTAGTGTTTTCCTTACTTGTTTACTAATTGTCCATGACTCACTCCCATGTCAGGATTGGTTCTATATAACAATGAAGAACTCTCTTTCTTACCTCCATCGACAAAGAATTGCTCCATAAAATACTCTTTACTTTATCATCATCATTCCTTTCCGTTCCCCATGGAACATAGGGCAGAAACAGTTGCTCTCCATCGATTTCTATTCTGGGCTGTCTTTTTCAGCTGTGCCCAAGTCATTCCAATTTCCTTAGCCTCCTCTTCCACAGTTCTTCTCCAAGTTCTCTTTGGCCTCCCCACTCTTCTTTTCCCTTGTGGGTTCCAGTCAAGGGCACCTCTGGCTATGCTTCATTGTTTATTTTATAGATTGCTGTTTTAGCCACAGCTATTCTGCTTTTCCCTTCTGAGATGCATCTTCCATCCTTTGTTATTAATGTACCCAGGTATTTGAATCTATTGATCTGTTTTAAAACTGTTCCATTTACTTTGACAGTGCATTCTGGGGATGCCATTTTCTTTGAAACGACCATTACTTCTGTCTTTTTACTATTAAGGCTGAGGTCTTTTTTTCACTTTCTGTCACTATTGTATCAACCATTTCCTGCAGCTCCTTTTCACTTTTTGCTATTAAGACTGTATCATCAGCGTAGCTCAAGTTTGTTATACTATGTCCACCAAATGATATTCCTGGCATGTCCTCTAGGGATCTCATTATATTTTCACTGTACAGATTGAGCAGATCCCGTGACAGCACACATCCTTGCCTGACTTCCTTTTTTTACTTACTGAAACGTTCCTATTTGGCTGCTAATTCTTACAGCTGCTGTTTGTTGCCAGTACATGTGCTTTATTATCCTCAAGTCTTTACCATCAACGCTGATGCCTTCAAACATTTTGATAATTTCCTCATGTTTCACTGTGTCAAATGCCTTAGTGTAATCTATAAAGCATAAGTACATATCTGTTTTTACTTCTATGGCTCTTTCTATTAATGTTCTTATAATATATATGGCATTGTCTGAACTTTTACCCTCCACAAATCCATACTGTTCATCACCGATTTCTGGTTTAATTTTATTTCTCACTCTTCTTATAATTCATAATAATATTTTGGTCACATGACTTATAAGACTAATGGTGCGATGTTCTTCACATTCCATGGCTCCAGATTTCTTTGGTAAAGATATGAATATGGATTTTAGCAGATCACTAGGCAATTGACCACTGTTGTAGACATCATTTAAGAGTTTTGTTATCACTTCTACTCCAAATTCTCCCAAAGCTTCCATTTCCTCTACTGTTATATTACCTAGTCCGAGCGCTTTGCTTTTCTTCATGTGGCACACAGCATACTCTACCTCTGCCATTTGTGGTCCTTCACAGCTGTCCTGGTCATTTAAATCTGGTCTTTCATCATCATACCGCTCATTGATGTATTGTCCACCTTTCTATTATGTTCTCATGACCCATTAACAATGTTCCTTCTTTTGGTTTCAAACAGTCAGTGGCTGTTAACTCACTTGTTTGCTTGTGCAAAGATTTTTTATCTTTTCTGTGCAGCACTTCAAGCTCTCTGCACTTCTGGTTTAGCCATGCTTCTTTTGCTGTTTGACATTTGTTTACTATTTCCTTATTTAGTCTGTCATATTCTTCTTTGTCTTGCTTCTTCTTCCTTCTTGCATCCACCAGTTGTAAAATTTCATGTGTCATCCATTTCTTCTTTGCAGTCCTCTTTACTTCTTGTATGATTTCTTTTGATGTATTGATTCCTTTAGCATTTCCAACTCAATATATTTCCTCTTGTCTTTTTTGATGCTTCTTCTTACTTCTTTGTTTGCTTCTGTGTACACTTCTTGAGCCTTGGCTTTCGAACTTCTGGTTTTGCTTCTGTTTAAATCTGCTTTCTTGTTTTTTCTGTCTTTTATCTTATTGATGGTTCTGTTGTTATCCATGCTTTTTGTTGTCATTCCCTTTTCCCCAGTATTTCTTCACATGTCTCATTCCATACAGTTTTGATTTGTTGCCAGTGGTCTTCTGTATTCATTACATCTTCCAGCTGTTGGAGCACTTGGAATTTGTTGGATATTGTGACATAAATTTGTTTCTTGATTTCTTAGATGTCCTACATTAAATTGTTGTTTATAACTCTGCATTGTTGCATATCTCTTGAGTTTCATTTTTACTTTGGCTATGAGAAGATGGTGATCTGATGCCACATCTGCTCCTCTATATACCTTTACATCCTGCAATGATGATCTAAACTTCTTGTTTATGCATATATGATCAATCTGATTTTCTGTTCTATGGTCTGGTGATATCCATGTTGCCTTGTGTATTTTCTTATGTGGAAACATGCTTCCTCCTAAAGCCAGTTGATTTGAAGCACAGAAGTTTGTGAATAGTTCCCCATTTTCATTAATTATTCCTAGCCCATGTTTTCCCATGATTTCTTCAAGGCCGGTGTTGACTGTACCTATCTTTGCATTCACGTCACCCATCAAAATTGTGATGTCTCTTCTTTTTATTTTATCTATTATAACATCTTGCAGTCTAGTATAAAATGTTTCTTTTACAGATTCTTCTTTGTCATTCGTTGGTGCATAAGATTGGATGACGTTTACATTTATTTTCTTTTTAGCTGTTTTGAACATAGCTGTTATGATTCTGGATCCCACTGCTTCCCATTCAATGAGTGCTATCTGTGCTTCTGTAGATAACATAAGAGCTACTCCTTCACTGTGGTGTGAACTTTCGTCTTCATGTCCCGAGGACAGCACCAATTCACCTGTGCTGAGCTTCTTCCTGTCTACCTCCCTCCACTTTGTTTCACACAGTCCCAGGAGATCGAACTTATATTCCCCCATTTCTGCTGCTACTTGTGCTGTTTTCCCTCATTTGTTCAATATCCAAACATTTCAGGTGCCAAATCTAGAGGTTCTCCTAGAAGAAAGAAGGTTAGTCAGTAACACAGACTCCTTTCAGCTTTCTCTGTGTTGCATTATACGCCTCCATGCAAGAGGACCTTCTCCTGTCTTGGATGGCTGAGTTTTATTTTCCTTAACTGACTTGTCCATGTTTGTTAAAGTTTTTGTGGTTTAACAGGATGGGGTAACCAGCCCCATGCTCAACCCTCCTTAGTTGCTTTCTATGACATGCTTGGTAGGGAACAGTGTTATTATTCTTTGTTCCTATTTTGGGCCCCGGTAACACACGGGTGGAAATTCGCTTTACTTTCTTCAATTTTATCCTAAGTTTTCCTTTAACTGGTGTATGGTTGCTGTTGCAGTCTGCTACTAGCCTAGTTTTCACAAGATTTCAAATGGTTTATAAATCTCCTGCATATTAGTATGTAGTCAATCTGATTATGAACATTGTTTCCTGGACTTTTCCACGTTCAAAAGCGTCTAGGATGCTTTTTAAACCAGGTGTTTCCTACGACCATATCAAGCGTTCTTGCCCACTTTATCAGTCTGTCACCTCTCTCATTTCTTTCTCCCACAACATAACCACCAGTCACATCCTCAACTTGTTCATTTCCAGCTTTTACATTGAAGTCTCCAAATATAACAGTTGTCTCATGAGATTTACACAGAGTCATTGCCATCCCTTCACTGTAAAATGCATCAATTTCTTCTTCTGCACTATCTGCTGCTGAGGCATATATTTGTAAAAAATTGATATCAATTGGTCTGCTACTCATTTAACTAACAGGACTCGATCTGATATTGCTCAAAATCTCTACTTTTTTTTGCTCTTTCTGCATTTAATATTATGCCTACTTTTCTTTCATGTTTATTTCCTCCGGAATAAATTATTTTGTAGTTGTCAGATCATATCTCACTAGTTCCGGCATATCTCATTTCACATAGCCCTAATACAATTACGTTAATTTTTTCCATTTCCATCTTGATGTTATCTAATTGTCCATTCTGCATTAGTGTCCTGACATTCCAAATTCCTATGTTTAAGTTATCCTTAATTCTAATTTTGCTGGCAGTAGCTTGATGACAGTCGGGTCTCACCTGCAGCATATGATGCTCTCTACTGGACGAGGTGATTCCTCTAAAACTCCCCCGCCCCCCTTTAACGTCGCTGTCTTTTACAAGAAAGTTGTTTTGAATCATGATTAAACAAGGGATAATACGACGGTAGTTTCCCACTGCTTTCCGTCAGTTTGTGCATGGTTGTTTCCACTAGCCTTTGACTAAAAAGTCAAACCCACAAGGCAGTGAGGAGGGAAGAAGTTAAAGCGCCTCCATCTCACTGGTTGTCACATCATAAAGCTTCAGAGGTGATTTGATACAGACAGCTGTCCCTCACAACCATCTCACCTCGCCCTCAGTGACAACCACCTGTTTTAGTTCATTCAGTTTTCACAGCTAACCTCTATATTTAGAGGTCATTCAACCATCCACCACCAGGGAAAAAAAGGAGCTGAGGGCTATCACTTTAAGGGCAAATTTCGATAGTTATAACTGGACGAGACTCCTACTACTAACCTTAATCCTAACTCTAAAAACGTGGACACTATTTTTCATTTCAACCATGTTATATAAGAACACCAGCAAACCTTCATTTTCCCTGCCATATATCCACCAATCACTATATATTAACTTTTGTTTTTGTTAAATATTGTTTGACTATAGGTTCAAATGAAGCACAGTCGGCCATCTGTTCGATAGGGCCATAAAAAAGAGTTCAGAGACACCGTAAAAATGGGTACGGGTTAGGTATCCTAATCCTAACCCTAACGACATTGGTGAATTGCTGGGATGACATCAAAGAAGACAGTCCACTGTGCTTCATTTCAAACGACTATATTATGCAGTTCCGTAACTACGTCTACTCTTAATACTTGTTCTGTAGTTATGTGTGAATGTGATTCTGATTCAACATAGGCCTATTAAAGCTAGTAAGTCACCAACCAAAACATGGTGGGAAATAATTATGTTGCGCTGTTTCTGACGCAGATCCTACTGACAGCACTAATTTTCCTGTGATCATTCATCTGGAAGCACTGGCTATGAAGCAACACATCAAAAATGGTATAGGGAGAAGTGAAAAATAAAACAAAACCAACAAACTGAATTCTGACAATACACTAAAGGGTATTTTATCACAAAATGTTTTGTAAATGTATGGATATCTTTAAAAATCTTGCCTTGGACTTATTTTTAAAAAAAAAGTTCAAAATAAAATGTAAGCCCTATTATTATTCATCTCTGAATTATTATTTAATTTAAGGAGTGTCAACCTGAGTGACAAAATCGGTCGAGTTACTGCAAATGTAACGAACGATGTAACATAATAACGTCATTTACAGATGGATAGGCTAAGACAATTCTTCATGTGGTGTCAATAAACATATTACATTTCTCTTTGGAGGATACAAATGCTAATACAGTAGCCTACATGTAAAAGGCAAAACTGTATTTGTATTTTTGTCACACAGTGATGTAATATTATGAAAAAACTCTGTGAAGCACCAAATCACCGAAGAATGGGTTAAAATCCAATTCCCGGTCGTTATTTGTATACAATTAGGCTACTAATTAAGTTTTCTTACAGTTCAACCACTCCAATATATTTGCAACATGGTTGACTGATGTGATCGAGATTTTTTTCCCCAAAAACATGGAGACATTAATTAGCCAGGTCGAAAGATTGCGACTGACACATGGGAGATTACTATTTTGTGTTGTCAGTTTCACGATTTTCGATGCAGTTCACTGTAGCAAAAGTTGCCAATCTTAACCACGAATAAAGGTAGTTTTGGTGTTTCAAACGAAGAACCGGAATGCTGAACTCCAAAACGAGAGATGTTTAGGTAGCCAACGAGAAATCACATATTTGACTAGTGAATCTTAGGGTCGGAGAAGTCACGCGGTATTTTATGTGAAAATGTTGGATCGGTAGTAAACAGATTCATACATTTATCGATCAAAACATTTCATTTCTTATGGTGGAAACAGAAAGAAATTTACAAGCAAATGATTGTTGTTGTTGATCAGAATCGACGGCATTGCACTCCGGTCAATCCCACAGGTACTCAGTTTCCCTCAGCAAATGTCGAAGGGCATGATTGCTAATTGTTCCTGTTGCGCTGGTTGTATACACGCTCTCATACGGCCATCCCTGCTGGTCTTACGTGTGATGCCAAATTCCAGAAATCTTAGATTAATCGATTGCAGTGTTATTCTCTAATTGGCGATCATTAATTGCCGCAGTATCTCTCTCGTTTCCATATCTAATGCACCTTCTATGGGTGCCCTTGAAGCTAGTCTGTCATTGCCGCGTAGCCTACCCATGCTTGGCCAGGACAGTAGATCCACACCAGTTTACAAGCACACTAAAGCCAGTTAAATAGCAAACCAAACGCCTTTGGCATTTACACCCCTCTCCATTTCTTTGTCTTTGCGGTTTTTTCCTTTTGGTTAGCTGGTTTATTATTTGCTGTTGTTGTGAGTGAGGAATTATGTGAGGACAGCAAACCTTAAGTCAGAAGAGTTCAGGACCATCACTGGTGTAAGACAAGGTGATATCCTCTCACCTTATCTTTTCATACTCCTCATGGACGATGTTATCAAGGCATGTAAGGAGAGAACAAGAAAGTATTCAGTGGGGTACTGGAAGATGAGACAGGTATGTATTTCAGAGCTGACATTTGCTGATGATGTTGCCCTGATTGCTAAATCAGAGGCACATCTCCAATCCAGCCTGCAAGTCTGGAAGGAAGAGCTGGAGAAGAGAGGGATGGTCATAAGCAGCTCTAAAACAAAATCCATGGTGATATCACGAGAAGAAAGAAGACATTAGATTAAGCTGGGAGAACAGGTCCTGGAGCAGGTCGACCACTTTAAATACCTCGGAGCTATTATAGACCGAAAGGGAGGCATCAAAGAAGAGTTGGCCACTCGAAAAGCAGCGGCTGGGAGACTTTTTAAAGCCATAAATCGAGGATTCCTCAGCAAGAGAGAGGTTGGTAAGAAAACGAAGATGGCTGTATACTGCTCCACCTATGTCCCAGTCTTGACATATGGTATATGTCTTGACATATGGATGCGAGTCATGGGCAATGACTACAACCCAGCAAAGCCAGATCCACACTTCAGAAATAAGGTATCTGAGGAAGGTGGTTGAAGTAACAAGAAGAGACATGGTCCGCAACCAAACGATACGTCAAGGCCTAAAATCCCACCCCTGCAGACCCAAGTAGAACAGTCCCAACTAAGATGGTTTGGCCATGTCTGCAGAATGGGAGAAGATCGGCTACCATGACAAGCATGGGAAACAAAGAGCCAGGGATCCAGACCCCCAGGATGACCCAGAGTCTGCTGGGAGGACAACATTAGACAATCTGTGAAGGACCGAGGACTAGAATGGAACCAGGCCAGGAGGAAGACAGCCGATAGGATAGTCTGGCGCTCTCTCTTCCAAACCTCTACACCTCATGGTAGAAGGGGAACGACTAAGTAAGTAAGTAAGTGAGCGAGGAAGGAGTAAAAATATGGGAATGTCTAAATATACAATCAGCAAATAATTTACAAATAAAAAAAAAAAAAAAAAGAATTTAAGAAAAATCAAATTTGAATCACAGATGGCATCTTGAACAAAATGACAGAAAGAAAGAGAACAAAAAACACTCCAGAACATAAAGAAATATGTGCTGTGTGTTTATTGGCAGAAGAACATTGGACAAAGATGCAAAGAAATAGAAGACATGGAAGTTAAGTACAAATGTACGTGATCTGTATGAAGCAATAAAGAAATTAGCAAACACGTCAACGATTTTCTGAGGAGATTGTATAAAAAATAATAATGGCATAATCTTACTTGAAGAGAAAGACATATAAAAAAGATGGGCAGAATATTTAAAAGAACTTTGAGGACAGCAATAAACCATTACTAGATTCTTTTGAAAGCCCAAACATTATCAGATCAGAAGTAGAGAAAAAAATAAATTGACACAAAAAGGAAAATCAGCAGGCATGCACAACACAAAAGTAGAAATGATAGGCTAGATGCCTTGGAGAGCTTTGGCATAGATACGTACAATCACAGACTTATTTTCATCAATGTATACAATACAGAGTACAAACCCCATGACCTGAAGACAGCAGTCTTTATAAAACTGCCAAAAAAACCTAACGCAACAGAATGTTCAGACTTTAGAACAATCAGCCAGATGAGTCACACGACTAAATTATTGCTAAAGATCATACAGGAGATAATAAAAAATAAGGTAAACAGTGAAGTCCAGGAAGAACAGTTTTGTTTTCGATGGAACAGCGGAACAAGAGAAGCAGTATTTTATATAAGAGTAAATGAGAAAATAATTGAATGCCTCAAAGACATAAGTATTGACGGAAAAGACATAAGAATACTCAGTAACCTTTATTGTGAACAATCTGTTTTGCTGAATATCTTTTGAGTTTCATCTTTATTTTGGCTAACAGAAGATGATGATCTGATGCCATGTCTGCTCCTCTACATACTTTTACATGATGTAATTATGGTTTAAACTTTTTTTAAATGCATATATGATCAATCTGATTTTCTGTCCAGAGGTTGTGTTGTTTTGTGTATTCTTTTATGTGAACACATTAATCCTCCCAATCCCATATCCAGTTGATCTGATTCTGAAGCATTGAAGTTTGTGAATAGTTTATAGTTAGAAAATAGTTATTCATTCATTGTCCCAGGTTAGTGTTTTCCTCAAAGCCGCTTTCGTCTGTTCCTATCTTTCCATTTAGGTCACTCATAAAAATTGTGATTCCTTTTCTTCTATTTCTATCCATGATATTTTATAGCCTGATATAAAATTATTCTGTCACAGATTCTTCTTTTTTATTTGTTGATATGTAATACTAGATGATGATGATGGTCATCACCATCACCCTTTAGCTCCTCAAAGAGCACAGGAAGACTTATACTAAATCTTCCTGTCCTGTGCCATCAGTTCAAGGTCTTTCCTCATCCCTGCCATGTCTGTCTCCAGTTCTCTTCTCCATGATTATGAGAATAAATGTAACTGACAATAGCAAGATTTGACTGACAGATGCATCTCTACGAGATATGGAATCACGCACATCTCTTGCCAGCAATACAGATAAATAGCACGGTACTGGAGGACTTAGCGTAAGTTTGTTGAAGTCATGTGCTCATTGGTAAGCTGACGGGTAATGATGAATACAGACAAAGTTGGAGGAACCAATAGCAATATCAAAATAAGACAACACAATGCTAAAGAAGCTTTCTTGCATTGGGAAATACATGGAAATAAAAAATAATTAAGTCTAACACAAAATCAAAAATTTTCAACTCAGATGTCGAATGTTTTGAAACCTGGAGAACAATAAAAATGACAACCAGAAAGATTTACTTTCATAAATGGGCGCTTGCACAGAATAAAGAAAGGAAAGGATCCTGTTACACGCCTATTGAGGCATTTTGGGAATACGGTGTAAGGCCCATATTTTCTTGACCTTCGGCACACTAGGGGTGATGTGGTCAACATCACACCGGCCGCCTTAACCTTACCAGAAGTTGTTCTGCCACTGTGCCACTGTGGCTCAGTTTTGCACAGAATAGAAGGATTGAATTGGTATGACAAGATCACCAATGTGGAACTGTTGACAAGGTCACTAATATGGGACTGCTGACAAGATCACTAATGTGGAACTGATGACAAGATTACTAATGTGGAACTGATGACAAGGTCATACATGTGAAACCGATGACAAGATCACTATTATGGAACTGATGAAAAGATCACCAATGTGGAACTGATGACAAGATCACTAATGTGGAACTGATGACAAGATCACCAATGTGAAACTGGTGACAAGGTCATACATGTGAAACTGATGACAAGGTCATACATGTGAAACCGATGACAAGATCACCAATGTGGAACTGATGACAAGATCACCAATGTGAAACTGGTGACAAGGTCATACATGTGAAACTGATGACAAGGTCATACATGTGAAACTGATGACAAGGTCATACATGTGAAACTGATGACAAGGTCATACATGTGAAACTGATGACAAGGTCATACATGTGAAACTGATGACAAGGTCATACATGTGAAGCTGATGACAAGGTCATACATGTGAAACTGATGACAAGAACCAGACAAATAATAGAAGAAGAAAATGTGATGACAAGTCACTGGTGTTGGATAGGACACATATTGAGACAACCAGCTGACAGCATTACAAGGCATTTCTTTTTCTGGAATCCTCAGAGTAAAAGAGAAAGAGGGAGACAAAAAAATACAATGAGGGGAAAACATTTACATATACCGGTACTTGAAAGGAATTAAGAAGACAAGAAAAGATGTCTCATGGATTGCACTGGGCAAGATGGTTTAGTGTGTATTTGTCAGAGAGAAAGAGTTACACAGTCATAGCTTTCTTTGCTAAATGTAATAATAGCGCAAAAATCACAATCAACAATTTGTGTCCATCTACTTATTAAGTATCCAGGATATCTAGTGTGCTCATGGCCTTTCATTTATACTTACTCTACAAATTTCTTCTTTTTTCAAACTTTCCTCTTCTCATAACATGCCCCCACCTCCCATAAAAACACTGATTGTTCATATCTTGAGAATTTAAACTTTCTTTGCATTTTGGCCTCTACAATATGAGGACATGAAGTCTTTTTGTTAATTTGATTACTTACTTAGTCGTTCCTCTTCTACCTTGGGGTGCACAGGTTTGCCAGAGAGCACCATACTATCCTTTTGGCCTGGTTTCAGTCCAATCCACATTTCTTCAGGGATTGTCTGAATTGTCCTTATAGCAAACTCTAAGTCATCCTGGAGTCTGGATCCATGGCTCTTGGTTTCCATATTTGTCGACTGTTTAACCTTGCAAAGCTGAGGGCAAAAACGAAAATCAGAAGTGTCACTATAAGAGACTTGTTGTTCACCAATGATGATGCAATCGTCACTCAAAGTCAACAGGAGCTCCAGAGCTTGATGAATCACTTCTCTTGAGCATGCAAGGACTATAGCCTCATAATAAGTCTAAAGAAAACCACTGCGCTGTGTCAGGATGTGGAT
This sequence comes from Oreohelix idahoensis, assembly GCA_024509875.1. NCBI lineage: Eukaryota > Metazoa > Mollusca > Gastropoda > Stylommatophora > Oreohelicidae > Oreohelix > Oreohelix idahoensis. The sequence continues at coordinate 23,536 of JAMPIV010022941.1, read as the reverse complement.
GTTGCACCAGTTATTACTATCGATAGCTATGAATTGGCATTGGTGCATCACTTCACATACCTGGTTGTCTACCATCACAGACAAACTCTTTATGGACCCAAAAATTGGCACTGGTGCATCACTTCACATACCTGGTTGTCTACCATCATGTACAGACTCTCTCTGTACACAAAAATTGGCAGCCACATGGTAAAGCTGCAACCATCTTTGTCTGCCTCACATCACGTGTTTGGGGAAACTCACAATGATGACCAAAGCTATGGTACATAATGCCTGCATCACCAGCATGCTTCTATATGACAGCAAGACATGTCCAACCTATGCTAAGCTAGAAAAAGGCTCAATACCTTCCATCTATGGTGTCTACGCCACATCCTTGGTATTTCTTGGAAGGACAAAGTGACAGATACCGAGGTTCTGGCCTTCAAAGCATGTATATACTGCTTAGACAGCGCAAATTACATTGTCTTGACCATGTCTGTCGCATGGAAGATGGTTATAACCCAAAGATATGTTCTATGGACAGCCGGTGACCGAAGCTGAGGTTCAAAGATGTGTGCAAGAGAGACATGAACATACATGTACAATGTCAACCTCCTGAGACAAAAATCTGTACGCCGGACCCAATAAATCCTTACAAACACCCAAAAATCCTTACCCAAAAAATATATTAATAAATTATACACAATAGTTTTAAAACGAGAAGACATACACAAATCTATTAGCATTTGAATTAGTGTGGTATAAAACATGCTAATAGTCTCATGCTGTTCTTTACATATAGAAAACTTAGTGATCGTGAGGTACTATTCTTTCGATGCACAGAGTTTTGTATTATAATCAACACATGCACCGCCCACGGCGACCGTTGCCTCAATTGGCTGTGTGTGGTGTACCCGGAAATGGGGCCTCCCAGTACTGAGGCACAGTTAAGTCCCCGATGTCACTTATCGGTGCAGAGTTGAGAGAGATGGCTGAGCATCACAATCCCCCCTGTGTTGCAGCATGATGAGAACCCAGCATTGCACACTGAGCTTGGGGGGATCACTTGGGCACCAGACTTAATACTGGCTCTTGACTGGATGGCCGCATGCAGGAGATTTCTACAATGGAGGGTTGGCAGGTGGTGGGTATCTGGAAGTGGCTTTGTGCAGGACGTGAGGATTCCTTGGGAGAGCCCAGAACCAGAGCACAGCATTGTGCAAGCTCTGCATAGTTGGAGAGCCCCCCTGGATGACGGGGAATGCACAGTGTGCTACCCCACCTATCCCCAACTGCTAACTTAGAACCAGAAGTGGGGTCCTCTGTATGCGTGCCAGGCCAGGATAAAATGCCTGGGAAAGAGACTGGAGCTCAGAACTCCCTAACTCAAAGTTGCAGGATGGCAGAAAAGCCATGGGGATAAGGACAGGCTAATTTGAAAGATAGACGCAAACCATATTTTCACCATACGAGCTCAGGACCGACGCCCACCACGGTAAACAAGGTCCCCCGCGCAGAGCAGTATGACACCCCCAGACCTGCTTGCGAAGAGTCTAGTCTACTACTACTGTGGAACATAAACAGGATTATAGAGGATGAACCCCACTCACCACTATTGAACAGGTGCAAAAGACAATAGATACTGGGCCAGAATGGCCCACCGGAAACCACAGTATCACTCCAACTTCCGCTTTTTTTTCTATGGAGAGAACACCACCGTCAAAAATAAATTCTCAGTACTGGTGCTTCGCCCCCTGAGGGAGCTCCACCAGGCAGGTGCATGGCCGGGCCTCTGAGCCACTGACAGAAGCCCACCCTCAGCAACTGGAGGGAACCCTCTAGACAACATCTTTGATAGGGATTCAGCATACGGCGAGAGAAGAACTACAGACCAAAACAAAACAGAAAAAGAGAAACCCAGAGTGCACCGAATTGTCATGAATGCAACTGGAATGCAGAGGGAGTGAACAGCAAGCAGGCTGGATACAGCAAAAAGACAGAGCTGGAAAACATCTTGTATGAGAAGCAAGTCAGTGTTTGCTGTATCCAAGAGACTCACTTGAAAGCAGATCAAACCTTTAAAATAAGGGGATATCAATGCTTCAGATCCGACAGAAAAGTGATAGACGAAAAAGGAGCGAGTAACTTAACTCGTAGTAAGGAATAACATTCCTGCACACGAAAGGAAAACCTTCATGGATGGAGCAGAATAACAGCTTGTTGCAGATATAAGGTAGACAAGACTGGAAATTATAACTCCTGAATCTATGACTGTCCTACACAAACACACCCCTGGTCCTCAGCTCTAAATAACGGTACCAAGCCACCAACTTTATAGCTGATGGAGACTATAAAAAGCCACGCTCACCCACAGCTCGGGGCCTATAACCATCTGGATCACAGAGGTGAAGAGGTTGAAACTATGTGGCAAAGATGATCACATCCCCTAATCCAACGTTCAATAAAATGGCCACAGGATACTCCCTACCTTCTACTCCAGAGGATGGCACACAACTTCAACACCAGATCTTGCCTTCTCCACACCAGATATAGCTGGATCTATTAGTAGAGAAGTAGGAGACCAACTAGGGGGAAGCGACCATCGCCCCAATACTTTCTTACTGTCCAGAGTTTGCAAACCTCACAGATAACAGGCCCAGCCATAACAAGAAATGGAAACTACAAAAAAGCCAACTGGTTTTATTCAGGCATCAGTGTGAACACGCTGCAGTCTACTCCTCAATGGTACAGAATAGAGACAATTAAAGAAGTGTGTAAAAAGACATGCAACAGATGCAATACTACAAAATCCTGGCAAAAGAAAACCATATCCAAAAAGGGATGCCCGCCGTAACTACATACCATACTGGTCCAGCACACTCCAAGAACGATCAGGAATCCAAGGACATAGTGCTATAAAAGACGCAGAGACTCAGTCATTCACTTGAAACTCACAACAAAAGGAAAAATGCTGTAGCAGAGTTTTCCAGATAACAAAGCGAGAAGAAAAACGTAAAAAGCTGGAGAACAAAAAACGTCAATCGCTGTAAACCTGTGAGAAAGACGGCAGTGAAAACTTTTGTGAAATAAGTCAAGTCTCTAAATGAAGAGCGTTCCTCACCTATGGCAGACTATCACATTGGATGAAGGTGGCAAACTTTTCAGAGGAAAACAAGCTGCAGACTTGTTTGCTAGAAGATACAGTTCAGAAAGCAACTTACCCATTAACATAGATCATCAGAGAGAGATAAGAAAAGAAAATAACTGGCAACCATGGGACAGACAGATACTCCTGCCCCAATGAGGGAACCCATCACACTAGGAGAACTACAGAAGGCTATTTCCAAGCTTAAGTTTCAAAAGTCACCCGGCCCAGACAAAATCAGCAACGAAATCCTAGTAAATCTGAGCTCAGCAGCAAAGACAAAACTGCTTGAGATATTCAACCACAGCTGGTTGAAAGGAACGGTACCCCAAGTATGGAGAGAAGCCATCACATTACCCATACTAAAGAAAGGGAAATGTAAGACCGAGGCTGCAAGTTACCGGCCAATCAGTCTCACAAGCTGTGTTGGGAAGACTATGGAGCGAATAGTCAACCACAGATTGAAATGGTATTTAGAGTCTGAGCAGATCCTGGTGCCGGAACAAGCTGGATTTAGAGAATGCTACAGTATAGAAGACCAAGTTACTTACTTGTCTCAAGCAATAGAAGATGCCTTCCAGGAGAAGAAAAAGGTCCTAACGATCTGGGTCGACTTCAAGCAGGCCATTGACAAGGTGTGGAAAGATGGCCTCATTGCAAAACTTAGGAGAAGTGGAATCCAAGGCAACATGATGAAATGGATCCAGTCATACTTGCATAACAGGAGAACTAGAGTCACTCTTGACGGTCTGCAGAGCAGAAAAGTGATGCTCCATCAGGGGGTACCTCAAGGAGGAGTAATTTCCCCAACACTCTTCCTTGTTTACATCAATGACCTGGTGAAAGATCTCCCTGCAGGAGTTAAAGCTGCCTTATATGCAGATGACCTAGTACTCTGGTGCGCTGATGAAAATGTCACCACAGCAAATTATAGAATGCAGCGGGCAGCAGACATGCTAGTGTCATGGGCAGAGAAATGGCTTATCACAATAAACACAGACAAAACCTCCACAACACTGTTCTCCCTCGCCCCCAAGGACAAATCAGCTAACATACACCTAGGGACAACCGTGATCAAGGAAGAAAGCTACCCCACCTATCTTGGGGTGACATTGGACCAAAGGCTTACATGGAATAAGCATATTGAAAATGCAGAAGGAAAGGCCCGAAGACGACTAGGCATACTCAGAAAATTAGCAGGTACCAACTGGGGAGCAAATGAACGAAATCTAAAGAAGATTTATAATGGAGTAATAAGACCACACTTAGAGTTTAGCTCAGCAGCATGGTCATCAGCTGCTAACTCACATCTGCAGTCTTTGGACAAGGTGCAAAATCAAGCTCTCAGGCTCATTACAGGAGCCATGAAAACTACACCAATAACAGAGATGCAGAAGGTTGCTGGATTACAGACATTGTCCCATAGAAGAGACACAAAAACCATGATCCAGATGGAAAAGTACAACAGTATGCCAATGCACCCAATGAAGGCAAGACTAGATGATCTGGCATTGGGACGTCTAAAGCGTAGCAGCTTTGTGCATCGGGGGAAAAGACTTATAAAACAGCATCAAGAAGACCTATCCATGAAGACAACACCACTGAAGCCCACCCTATACCCTGTACCATGGGAGCAGGCCAGCAGTGCCCTCCAAATTAATACATCAGCCAGTGGTCTCACAAGTGGATGTGAGTATAATGATCTGCAAAAACGAACTGCTACATTGAGTATGATCCAAGAAAGCTATCCCGATCAATCATGGATACATGCCTATACAGATGGATCAGCAACTAATGCTGTTAGGAATGGAGGTGCCGGTATCTTTTATCTCATATCCTGACAACCACTATGAGACTAGGCACATTCCCACTGGTAAATTCTGTTCCAACTATACAGCTGAGGTTCAAGCTCTAGAGCAAGCTGCAAATATGATTTATAACACCAACTCTGACTGCCACCAGGTAGTCAGCCTCACAGATGCACTGTCTGTCCTGCAAGCTCTCAAGGGTGGTAAACTCCCGCATCTGAGAAATGAACTAAACAAGGTAGCTGCCAAAAAGAGAACCATACTTCAGTGGGTACCATCTCATAGTGGTTGTACCCGGAAATGAAAAGGCAGATAAACTTGCAAAAAAGGGAGGAGAATGTGAACAAGAAGATAATGAAGTCACATACTTTGAGAAAAAGAGAGCTATCCAGACTATCAGAAGAGAACATAACCAACCCAAAGACGACTATCACACTCTCGACCGGCAGGGACAGATAACTATTTTTCGACTCAGGACAGGGCATAACAAACTGAATAAACAAACGTAGAAGCTACGATTGTCTGCTTCACCACTGTGCACATGTGGATTAAACGAACAAACTGCTGAGCATGTTCTACAGGACTGTCCTCTGTATGACCAGTTAAGAAAGATATACTGGCCCAATGACTCAACACAAACTCAAAGCTATATGGAGTTAAAGAGGAACTTCAAACAACAGTCGAATTCATCATGAGAACTCGTCTGACGGTGTAATCATCAAAGATGCGATCGAACAAGAAAAAATTAAAAAAGCAAATTCAATGAAGCTTATTGTGCACTTATATTTCACAATAGGGAAAAAAACGTACATCAATGAATTTGGACAGTTTTATCTATTAAGTAGAAGGGTCCTATTCAAGACCCAAATCAAACATTCTAAGAATTGTCCCATTTCATTCAAAGATAAAAGCCCAGAAGTTAGTTTTCTAGCGAATCTGAGACCACATGAAATAACCCTTTGGTAGCCCTACCACATGATTCAAATAACCTATATTTATTGTAAATGTCTTCCATTGATGCCTAGTTCAACCTAAATCTCTTTATGTACTAATAACTAATTCCCTGGCAGGTTTTTCAAATTGTTGTAGCCCAACTGCTTTACCGAAGTTTACTAACACCTTACCTCTCCTGAGTTTAACCAGGTCTAATGACAGGAGTCACAACCCGTCGACTGCAATTGAGTAATTTAAAATGTTAGTGCATTCAACGTCAATTTGTAACAAGTCCACTATTACAGTACTAAATATTTGGATTTATACAATTCCAAACGTCTAATCTTTGTTCCAAAATCAAACAATAGCTAACACCAGTCGCCCTGATGAATAGAAAACCCCCAATCTCCCAGAACCACCCAAAATAACCATTTGACATTAAGAACCCGCTAAGATACGTCGTGAAAAAGAATACAAACCAACCCAATCTGATCCACCGGGTGATAAGATCAAACCCGGGCGAACCCATTGAGGATTTCTATACGTCGACCGAGGCCCAAAGACGACTGGATCATACCCACGAGACCCCTATCGAAACATTCCTTGAAGAGTGTCATGTCCAACCAGGGACTGGCCTCCTCCTTCCCAGCACTGCAATGGTAACCACCGTAAATCGTCGAGTATGCAGCCTGACATGGCGAGGGGTACACCTGTCCCCTCTGTACAAGAAACCCTAAAGGGATACTCCCATACGTAAAATCAATTGTTCAGTTTATTTCTTTACCACAATAATCCTGAGATACCCTCCCCCAATGTAATAGCGGGCTTTCGACAAATCTAACAAAACATAAACCATTTTCCCCTTTAGAGTCCAATGGTACCCCAAATAATCACTTCCCCCATTAATCCCCCTCTACAAAACACCTAAAATCCCTCAAACCTTTAAACAGACCCCAGAGCGCATAATAACTAAACTAAATTATCAACATCCCTATTAATGCCCCCATGGAAGAACCAACATCACACACTACCAAACAAGATTTCATAATTACATTTCATCCACATTGTAATACCTGAGACCCAGTGAATATTCCATTAACCAAAGCTTTGCATAAAAACAAATACTTAGCGCACATAAAAAACGCGGTCGAATAAATTAGGCCTAAATCAACGCGAACCCATATCTTCTTTATTCTCTTCTAAGGTTCATGATCCCGGACCAAGGTCATTTACCGACTTCAATCCTCAAAAAAACATTAATTTATAACGAACCAAAAATAATTTAATCCCAAACTGGCATTCAGACTATACAACCTGCGTAATAAAGTAATAACAGATAATAAACAAGAAGTACGATAACTTCAAAGATACGACGCGCACCAAAATTAAATAGGAGGCCATAAGCGAACAGTAAAACATCACAGACGACAGCATATAAATTATAGCGTACAAAACCACAAAGTTTACTAGGTCCACTGTTTATCCAGTCCTCTTTACAATAAACAACATCAAAACACCACAAGAGATATGTGGCGCGATCGAACGTGTCAATTGAGCAGCCGTCAAGCAGCATGCCTATATATTCCAACAAGAGTACACACTACTCCTACCCTTCATACATAATTTCCTATACAGAACATAAATTAATAAGACTATTAATAAAACAAAACAAACACAGCTAAAAATAATCCTTCCAATTTATACTAAAAAAAGATAAACACGAAACAACACAAAAATACAACGATGCAACCAGAAGTATATACAACCTCAGGGATAAGACTGACAAAGATGCAAGCTACAAAGCGAAATCAGACAAAGGATCTCAGTAACACACGTACACCTTCAGGGCTAAAAGTCGTAGTTTCTGCTAAGACCAACAACACAAAAACCATCTTTATAAACACTTTTCTTATGGGTTATCGAAAAGTTCATTCAACAAAAACCATCAATGAATATTCATACTCGTGGAGGTAGACTCTACATCTCATAAGCTTCCCACATATACTTGTAGTACAACTGGTGAGTGTACGTCTGGTTAGGCATAGGAAGATAGCATGCAAACTACATAACCAACATCTGACTGTACACGGGACACGACTTCATGATGCCATAAACTCCACTGTCATCATTGTAAGAGCTTTTTTCGCGTCTTCAGAGAACAGTTCAGGACTTGTGCTGAGCGATGCGACTTCGAAATGCAATTGTTCCTTGCAAGTCATACGCTTGTAGATAAATGGGCATTACAATATCGATTATAATCCAGCAGAAACAAACACAGGTTCAATCAGAAGCTCTGTGGAGATCTTCCTGGATTCAGGGTGAGCTAACAAAGGAGGAGCTAGACATAAGAGGTACTATGCAGGCGGGTACGCAGAGCAAATCATGGAGAACCCCACCACCCCACACCCCCAAACACCCACCCCCTGTGTACCCCACAACCCCCCCCCCCCCCCCCACCCACCCCCACCCCCCCCCCCCCCCCCCCCACACCCCCCCCCCACCCCCCCCCCACCCCCCCCCCCCCCCAACCCTTGCTCCCACCATGTGTCCATTTTTTTCACTATTATTTTTTTTCTCTCAAACTTAGAACCTAGACATGGAGTCCCACATACATCTCACAAAAGTTCCAAAACTCTTCCTTGTATGAGCATGCTCCCAGAAGCTTCATCTCATATTTCTTTCAGAAATTATTCCTGGCGTCCTTTTATTCCATAAACCTAATTATACGTTTCGTGGACGCATGACAAGATTTTGGAATGAAGAAAGGTTGGAGAAAAGAGGGGCAATCTACACAAACGACCATAAAAAAAAAACAGCCTTGAGGTACAAATAGCACTTAAAAACTAATAATAATACTGAATAAACATTCCGTATTAAATAAATTAATAATCCTACGTTGCAATCATAAAAACACAGAAAATGCATGGATTTTTTCAAGAGAAGTATCTGTAGACAATGGAATACACCCAAAGAAGATCTCCGAAGAGAGGAGTTAAACAAGACAACAAGAAAATCACGCTACAGACAATTTTGGCATGGCCTGACTTGTCAGTGAAACCAAACAAAACCAACTCAAACACCAAAACACAGAAAATAGAGGTGACCAATCCACGTGACACACCATCAACCACACACAAATAATGTCAAAACAAGCCTGTGAGTGACTTCCAACATCAAAAACTATTTGGTCACTGTTATTCAGTGTTTTCCATCCCTCCTTCATGTCGTATCATGGATAGCTCGTGCATACTTTTATTCGATCCCCCCTCACTTCTACCCATATCTTAAGCAAGAAGACTGCTATTTAGAGTTAGCGCATAATCACACCACAATACCATTTAGGATAACCGCGTTACAATGAACGGCAACCAGTCCTCGGTTTTATTTGCGCGGAGGATCAAATTTGGCGATAGAATCCGAACTTCTCACTTGCTACACAACAACACTCCCCTCTAGAAAGTGCACAGGTAATGTAGCAACCAAAAACATTCCTCAAAAATGTCAAAACATTGTGAGGTTCTAATACATCAACGAAGTAACAAAAGGTCTGATTCTGAGGAATTCGTTTATTTATTTTATAATTTTATTTTTTTTTCCCCTTGCGCTTCTACACACTTTTTTTTTTACATTTTCACCATTTTTCTCCCATATTATAAAAAACAGAACAAATCACAGCAACCTTGTACAAAAAATTTTTTACAAAAATATAGATTTTTTTTAATTTATAAACTTTTCATTTTATTTCAACTATTGGCAATAGCCTCCCTATTATTTTTTCTTCCTCAACACATTTCTTTCGGGCTTAGAGAAAAGGCTTTTTCGACATCCAAAAAAAACAAGGCCAAACACTTTTTACTTTATTTTTTTTTTTCTTATTTCCACTCTCTATATTCTAATATTCCATGTTCCCCCTTTCTAAATTCATCCCCCCCAAACCCACTCTAACTCTTTCTATATACTATACTTATATACTTGCTCGGACGCTACAGATATATTTATCTTTTTTTTTTTTTATTTATTAGTTCAGTCGACGATGGTACAGAGATGGTCTTGTAATAGAGGTACCCTGGCACGACAATACTAGATCAATATAAGCGTATATATCTCTATCAAGCGAGGTCTGATCAGCCTAGCGCCATTCTCTGCGCGATTCTCTCAGTGCGTCGAGATTCGAGCACATGCTAACTTTCTTTACATTGGAACAAAATAGTTCATTGATTGAGCTCAATGCTAATTATCACACTGTCTGAGGCTCTCATCACAGATCTTGAGATTCTTAAATCTAGTATCTTCTTCTTGTAATGACTCATATAGGAGGTCGGAGCCAACAACAAGATTTAGTTCTAGTCTCTGATCTTTAGTACTTCGTAGGTGAATGCGACAGAGTTGATATGAATTTTTCAATTTCATTGGAATCGCTCTGCGCATGATCTCGTAAGCATTCTCTGCTTCTCTGAAGTGTAGTGCGGTTTCGTGTGGTGCGACGCATGTATCTGCTCGTCGTGAGGCGGTGACACTCTCAACATTAATTACTTAAATACATAGTCTATATATCACTTTCTACGCCGCACACATCTTCCTTCTCTCCATTCACACACACAATCCCTCCCCCCCACCCCCCATCCCCCCCCCCAATATGTGCTGTTGTCTATTGCCTTATCATAACATAGACACAAATGACAAATTAACACACATTTCTATCTAGGTCGAGCAATGAGATAACACTTCAGCTGCTGGTTACACTAATGTATGTACCATAAGAAAGAGATCAGAGCTCCGAGCGGACACAGCCAGATGACTGCTCTCTGGCGGTGTCTGCATAGAGAAGCACGTCCTACTTCTCACACTCAATACTTAATTGATGATTCAACATGTGCTTACTAACGATATAAACTACATGATACATACCTAGCTGCCCTGCGTCAGCACAGCTTATGTCAGACTACGAGGAGAAGCTACTTACCAAGCAGCACAAAATCTCCTAGCAATTCTCGCATCACACGCAGTGTAGCAATCAGACAAGGCATAGCCCAAACAGTCGCCACGTGCGACTGATTCGTTAGACTCTCTTTCACCACTTGCGAGTGCTGAGTCTAGAGTCTTTGAGTGATTACACATTACCGTACCAGTACTAGGTTTAACTCACACTCGAGATGAAGCTATTTAACAGAGTTTCTGAGAGGAGAGTGCGTCTTGTAGGAGAGTGATTCCTCATTCAACGGCATCACTGCCTATGGCAGTTTCACCTGTCTTTGAGCCCCCACTAGCTACAACCCATTAGATGATACCAGCTTAATACATATCGTATTCATGTATAACTGGTCCATACAGATGTGATCTAGCTCCATGTCATACAACACAGCAACACGTAGTACAAGTTGACATGACCTATACACCAGATAGTCAAAATAGCCACATGTGCACGGTGGCCTTCGAGCTTGAAGATATGGATGTGAAGCATTCTCACTTAAGACATATGCGGTGCGATAAGTTGATTATCACTACAGTTGTATATGCCTGTCCCTGCAGTACGAAAAATACGCATACGTGTCTTGCCTTTCTTCGCCCCACTTATATTTACGGATAAGAGATGCGAGTGTCAGACCTGGAGTGTCTAGAGCGTTCGTACAATAACCGTGAGCGATACAGAGCGTCATAGTGACTTGTGAGTGACTCATAGGTATGCTCTATCGCACACATGACAGTCCTGATGTATGCGCTCTCTGATTTGTATTCTACATGATAGTACTGGAGCGCAGCTATCATTTATCTATACTGCAGATGCACACATAATATACATCGACACATAACTACTATCTATGTCCTTATGCAAGTGTCAGAGTCTCACAGCCTTTTACATTTCACACGGACACAATAATTGAGTAAGGCACATCAACTGATCTGTACAGGCAGTACCATATGCTGGCAGCTGAAACGCTAATTAGCACGTATCTCATTATCGATATGCGAGCACAGCTAGCAACAATGATGTGCATCTTATGCAGCTTTCATCTTCACTCAGCGAGACTGTGAGCAGACATTTCATCTACTCACACCTGAGAGGACTATGACACTTGCTCTAAATCACATGTACAGATACATCTGGAGATACGACTGCACGACATATGTAGAGCAGTCAGATGCTACTAGTGTTTTTAATTAGACATAACGCATAGTTTGACATGCGAGAGACTCTAGAAATGAAGCTTGCAGCCTCGCTGCTGATCTAGAGAGATCAAAATGGACCACAGATAGGATTGTAATAAATTATAATCACCTCTATCGCTAGCTGGATGACTATGAGTGAGCCTAGTCTCTCAAGTAGATCATTGTCTCACAGAAGATAGTGAAGATAAAGATACCGTCACATTGGATTCACATCCTAACAGCATTAAGAATAGCTCGACATCTACCATAGGTGCGTGATACTAGACGGAGGCGCTTGCTGGGTGGGGGGGGGAGGGGGGGTGAATAAATTGATTGATACAGGGATCATGAGCTCGCTTACTTACGGTAGTCACATATTCGCAAGTGCAGATCGTTGTAGTCTAGCGCATCGAGAACACCATCATCCGATTACTCACACATCACTTGCGCATTGCAAGCTGATGGATCTTCTACAAATTAACAAAGCTAGCACATGTGTTTAGAATGTCTACATATGGAGGGCACATTGCTAGAGCCTGAGCTACCCATCGGTCAAGAAGGGTATAAGAGCGATGCGAGCTTATCAGTGCCGTAGATTGCGTCTCATACTACAATCAATGTAGTAAGCGCCTATCTAATAACAGTTTGATGAATCTACGTGTCTTATATCTGACTTACTCCCACACTACGATGCACAAAAGCACACACACTACTCGTCTTCTTTACATCTACCTACTTTGCATCATCAATTCATCTAGTCTTAGCGACGTATTCATTGGGAGTGGCATTGCTGTCATACTGATAGTGTCAACTTCATGCCATCTGGACTCATCGTTTTGTGTCGCTCGTATCTTCATGGACAAACGAGTCCTGATATTCTAGCAACATCTTCTGCATCTCGTGTTCTTACGGTCTGACTCTCCACCGGTTACTGTCGTGTCATGGCCCTTCCTGTAATGAGGTCCTGATTCAGCTTGATTTTGGCACACTTAGTCCTGAAATAGAATCTACAGCAGATATATTTTTGAGGTAAGTACTCGCTCATGCATGATGATCCGCTCCTCCGTTTCATTTTTTACAATATACTTTGATGACGTGTACAGCATTCAACTCTAATAAGAATGCAAATATAAAAAGTGGATCTTATTACTCCACTTACTCAACTATCTTTTCTTATAGATTCCGGTTTCATTTGCTCCACACCATCATTGGCTACCATGACGAAATTTGTCAGTGACACTTATGTCCTACAGACGTCTTCGATAATGTCTCTCATACCATATCATGTTCAATTTCAGCGTATTGTTCTAAGTTCCACTGAATTAACGTGACCTGATTAGGATGTACTATCATGTGCTCACTCAAGAAGTTGTAGAATTCAGCTGATCCCTGTTGCATGATAACCAGTGTGTGGATAACTTCACACCCCAAGGGATAGGTGGATGGTATCTTTCTTAATTATTTCACATTCCTTGATCAGTGCAGAGTCTGTCCTCCTCACACAGAGTGAATAATGTTTTAGCTCTGATATTGGCCAACTTCGGCGGGGCGAGGGAGATATCAGTGTCTGTCTGGAAGTTTATTTACTGACCGTGTGTCATCATATATGACTCGACTATTATTGTCGCAAGATCTCGTGATTTTTTCCTACTGCCACAATGCTGAGAGTAAACGATCTTCATCTCTATGCTCGCGAGGGCGGTAGAGAACAGCGACAGCGCGATGTGCGAGTGTAGAGTTTGCTGCTGCCTGACTTGCACTTCTACGTAAGTTTTGCTGTGGGACGATTGTCAATAACAGCACGCACCTAGGACGAGATAGGATCTGGAATGCACTCATAACTGCATATACGCGCTCGACCTTACTTCCGCACTCCTGCAGGGAAAAGTCACTCTTATCAACCAGATCATTGCGTATGAGTCATAAATGATTAGAGGTGTAGGGAAATTAGCATGATGCCTCCTCTGATCAAGAAGTTACCTATGAAATCCCACTGATGGAGCAAACTACATTTGTCCATGCTCTGCAGGACAATGTCAAGAGTCGACTCACTGATTCGAGCTCATGTTCTATCTCAATAGCTTGACTAAATAAGATCTCAGTGAGTCCATTTCACAAATGTTACAATAACTTAAATGACCGTTCGAGTCGGTTCTACAATTTTCCATAATATTCTACCTAAGTCGTTTTTCGCAAATCGCGCGGCCCGTGACATTCTTTTCCATCGCGTCGCAATCCTCAGCTGGCAGTCAAAAGGCCTTGACTTGAAGATGAACGATCGACCAGATTCACCGAGTTATGGGATACTTCTTTTGACCTCTCCTGAGAGAAGGCAATCCTCACCACGCATATTGCAAGCACTGGCCTGATTGCTAAGATAACTTTAAGACTTGGCAACCTTTTCATAACTAAGCTATTTATTAAGTACTTATACCCTACAGAGCTATAAGATACCAGCTATATGATCTGAGGATCACACTCGGCACCATGGATCTAGCATCACATAGCCACGTCCCGTAACGACTCAGACTCGAGATGTTCACAAATCTGTGCGATAGCACCGATTACTAGAAAAAATTATAAATTTAAACCCATCGCTAAGATCGACTATATGCGCATCAGGTAAATTCTTTCAACTCCTTAGATCTCATCACATAACCACGACAGAGTACCAAACCACCAGATTAAATGGAGAGCAGCGCTTAAGACTGCAATCCGAACGCAACATGCTGTACACTGAATTCCTCTAACTTGACTAAACCAAAGGTGACACAACAAATCAAAACAACAACACAATCATGTGCGGAAAATACTCTTTTTCTGCGACTGATTCGAGCACAGGTAACTATGGTCAGGACCCCATCGGCTGTACACTTATTTCTCCTCCTTACTTTAGTATAGGTATCAGTGGAAAACTTGCCTAATGACGGAGGGGGGGGATATATATCTTAACTCCGATATCAAAACTTCGTCATAGACACAGAGAACATTGCTTCGAGGGAAAACAAAGAAGATTTATATCGACAGTTTCCTCACATATTACAGAACCCTCAAGCAATGTGGAATCTGATGATACAACAAAAACAAGCAGAATACTAATCAGAAGTCTCACTCATTGCGACTGTCGCATAGAGCACTCAGATTCACAAAGCATATATCGTCTGCATTACTTGAGTCTGGCCATCCTCGTGCATCATTTTAGAAACTTTAAGCATTGACAAACTAGCCTTCTGTAGTTCTCCTAGTGTGATGTTGCTACTACCCTTCATGTGGAGCAGGAGTAGAGGCTGCTCTAGGTCCCTCATGCTCTCGCGACTACTTCTTCATACGTTTTCTCTTAACCTACTCATCTAGATGAAAGGATCCTAATGTTAATGGAGTATAGTTTTGCTTATACTGCGAAGCATCGTTAATATCTTACATCTACAATAACTCACACAGATCTGCAGCTTTGTTTTTCCTCTGAAAAGTTTGCACACTTGCATCTAAGGGGGGGGTGGTGTGGATAGTCTGCCTAGGTGAGAGGAACGCTCCCATTCATTTAAACATTAGCAGACTCTGTACTAATCTCCTAAAGTTTCCTGCCGTCTCTTCTCAAAGGTTCCAAGACGAATGCGACGCAGTTTTAGAGTTCTACCAGACTATTTTTTTCATCTGTTTTTTCCAATATCTTCTACAAGGCTTTGTTTTCTCAACTACTTGACACTCTGCTACAGCCTTTATTCCGTTTGTTGTGAGTTCATTCAAGTGACAGCTGCAAACCGTACTCCGTCAGCGTCCTATTCTAGCCCCATGTCATGACTGCATTCCTTGACAGCATTCTTATGGAGTACATGCTTGGACCAGTATGGTATACTTAGTCTAAACATGTCCGGTGCATCATTGGGAATGGTTTCTTTGCAGCTTAAGGTAGTAGCATCTGTTGAAGTCTTTTTAAACCACTTCATAATGGGCTACCTATTCTGTACCTTGAGGGTACGACAGCAGCGTGCTTGTCACCACTATGCCATGAATAATAGAACTCTCAGTTGGGCTTCATTTTTATTGTAGTTCCATCTTGTTCCATCATTGTAATGGGCATGAGGCCATGTAACAAGATAGAGTGAATGATGCAAAACACAACAAAAAACTCACTGGAGGACCACAAATTAATAAATAGAGAAAAAAAGAATTAAAAAAAATAAAGAGTGCTATAAGAATTACTGGAAGAATATATTGTCAGAGTAGGGGGCCATCTATCGGTGGTCGAATGGTCCGCGAGTTCCCACCCTCAGTTGGGCTCCATTACCTCACCACTCAGTCGTCATACTAATAATGATTCTTCCAGCTATATCTGATGAGTGAGAAGGGCAAGATCGGCATGATGAAAGATGTGGCCATCCATCTGAGTACGAATAGATTTGCTAGTAGTAAATGACATTCAGGCTTATTGACAAATATGAGCTAGTGACTTTAGGCGAGGAGATAGACATCACCTTGCACAACAAGAGTACTATACAACCTCTTCACAATAAGCTACCTGTGACCAATGGCGCGAATATATGAAATTGAGTCCGACGAAATCATCGCTCCTAAAACAGGACATACTCCCCCCAACCTAGCAAAAGCAATATTACATATCTCCGACTCGGGTTCATAGGCCAGCACCAGCTTTTCTGGGATGTGGCTATGATAAAAGTGCAGTCTCACAACTGCATATAAAGTTGAGTGGCGCTGGTTACCTGTATAGAGCGGACATACTGCAGGGGATTTGTATGTGGTGTTCGGCATCACAGTAATAGTTCTTCAGGAACTAAATTTTGTATATGGCACTACAATCGTGCTGCTTACTTCGTGACTATATGAGCCGAAACAAATTCAGCCCCTAACATTCGAGTAAATCCATCCTGTCAGTAACCATTCTATCTGCAACAGCTGATCAAATTCCTGCTACAACGACGTCGCAAGTTCAAGGAGCCTATACCCATCTTTCCGATGTGCAGGGAAAATGTTTCATTCCGTGGATACAAGAGTAATGTACTGCGCGCTCGCTTCGAGCCATTTTTCTTCGGCTAAACCAACTCTATTCATGTAGGACAACTGAAGTCAACAAATTGATGTATCACCCATCTTATTTCTAAGGTTTGATCTGCCTATTCCATAAATGAGATCTCAATGGTACAGCAAACACACTGACTTGCTTCTATTCCTCATACAAGATGTTTTTCTCCCCCTTGCCCCACCTAAAAACCAATTCTCACCGCCCCGCAATATCGCCCTTACCACGCAAAAAACAGCCTTCTACCCCGTAGGGGGTCTGTAATCTATTTTTTTATTTAGGTATTATATATTGGACTGCGTACATACACCCAATAGCAAAGAGACAAAGTTACAGCATCCAATATTACACACCCCCTATACCTCTGCTGTGTACTCAACCCTTATATACCTTGACATGAAACAAACAACAAACCACTATAAAGCTAAACATAATACTCATATATATCCTTACTTAGAACCATAGCGATCATTAACGTATATGCGGTAACTATATCGACTATATAAGGGGGGATGCTCACAACTGTCTCTCGATGCTATTAGCAACCATTTTTTGATGTGATTTTGGAGCCTACAATATCTGTTCCCATAGCCACGCACTCTTGTACAAACATATTAACAAAAAATCATTTCTTATACCTCTTCAGTGGCTTTTTAACACGGTATACTTTCACGATTATTATTTAACCTGCACTATTAACTAAGACAAAACGCTATAATAACTTGCATAACTAAAAACATAAAATAACATCAGGTGCACACTAAAATAACTGCAGCCTTCAAACCTATATGACTAATATTTCGATCTACTACTCAAATTATAATGCTAATACTGGTATCATCCAACTTGGTGATCTCAATTATGTCACTATTATACTTTATTAGTAACCTGCTGGTAGTTTACTACTTATTCACCTAACTTAACTATCCACTTCATCAACTGATCCAACAATATACTGCTCTGCTGGTTTTACTGTTTTGGACTTTGGTCAAGTATTACGAGACCTTTACCTAATAGCTCTTATTTAACTGGCGGAGGGAGGTATGAAGGGGGGGGACGGGGGGCATATAAGCCATGCTTTACACTGGGCCTCCAATTTAGCAAATAATAACATTTTAGACAGCTTTACCACTGCTTATTTAACTCTTTAGGTATACTCTTGTGCGAGTAACATATGGGGGGGTAGGTATGACAGATACTCTTAAATTAATGGGAATTCTGAAAGAAACTACAACATGCGGGAGATAAGCACACTCTCTAAAACACTTGCAAGTTCGACTGCGGCAAGATGTACTAATACCCTCCCGCCTACTCACCTAACCTAAGGAACCTACCCTATGGTGAACCGCAAGTTCTGAATATATCGGGCGGTAGCGTCGGCTGCCAACTAAACTTTTCCTTTCCTCTCTCATTTACTCATGGTTAATCATACTTTTAATTGCGAGCTACAGAAGCTCATATGGAACGTCCAGCTTGATTGGCGTACGTTAAAAGGACCAATACTGGGGGGTTGAGACGTGGCTTTCATGAGCTTACGATACCTGTTACTATACATCTGCTTGGTGGCCGATGGACAAGGGTATGCGGGGCGGGGGGTGTGGGTTAGCGTTGGAAGCAAGGGGGGTGATTGAGGACCCCGCGCGTAGCAGGAAGAGGAAACTGGGCAGGGGGATAGTTACAACCTTAAAATATGATTAGCCTTATACTGAAAGGGGGTGAACTTGATAACGCTATGCTACCTGGAGGTTATTACTGGGCTGAGCACTATGGAATTTAGGCTTTAGCGATTAATCATACACGCTACTGTCTAGTAGAATACCTAGTAGGTACACACAACACTTAACTGGCTACCAAGGACTATACTATATACTACTTTGAAGCGTGACCTTGCTTTGTTCCACTTGGCTATAAGCGTCAACTCTTGGGATTTACAGGGGGAGGGTTTAACAAATCAAATGGGACGTACAGCGAAAGGCCTAAGCGCGGTGTTTTTGACCAAACGCGGCCTGTGGGGATTACATCCCAACTCCCTGTTCTACACTGCGTACGGGGTTTAGTGGAGAAGAAATGGACATCTATTCCAGGCGAAAAATCATCGAGTGTACATATTTTCACATTACACTTACTGAACACTCCAGCTGAACATCACTACATCTGGGCTGGGCGTGTATTCCCCCTGGTATAGCGTGGGGGGGGGGGGGGCAACATGGGTATCGGTAATCGTCACTCCACAAAACCCGACTTAACGGGGAATCTGAGCTTGGGGCAGGCGAGGGCTGCTGGGGGGGGGGAAGTATAGGCTAGAAATCCTGGGAATTACCGAGGGGGGGGGGGGGGGGGGGGGGGGGTGGGGGGCTATTTTTTTTTTTCCCCCCCCCCCCCTTGTATGGTGGGACCAAATAGGGGGGAGCCAGGAGCTTACTTTGGGATACTTCAAGGGGGGGTACCAGGCGAGGGGAATTTTTTTAGACCACCCAGGGGGTGGGGCATTGGGGGAATTGCCCCGTGGAGGGCGGGGGAATCAAATTTATTAAGGGGGGGGGGGATTAGGCGGTACCGCTACACCCTTTTTTTTCAGACCATATTGGGGTAATTAGGAACACTCCACCACTTTTGGTTAATTGGTGGCGGTGGGAGGACGCCTACATTAGCGGCGATGGGTGGTCTAGGCGGGGCGGGGACGGTTGTGTTCAGGAGGGTTAAAGCATCTATGATTGTTCTACTGGCATTTTGGGGGATTAGACTTACTTGGAGAGCTTTATTTGCAAATGATTAAATAGGCCCCAATACACTAGCTTAGGTTGTAATGGGGGATGGAAAAATGGGGGGGTAAGCTAAGAGGTTATTTGGGGGGGACCTAGGGGGGGAAGTGGATACAATGGGTTTTTCCTCCAGATGAAACTTAGGCTGGGTATTTTGTATTCAAACTGGGTACTTTCCTTGGGGGAGGGGACTGTTTAGGCAAAAAAAAATTAATAATTTTTCAGGATCCGATTGGGGGGGTTTGTTACGGGGGCCTTTTCTTAAGGTGGGAGGCTGGTCACCAATACAACTGAATTGTCCTGTTGGAGGGTAGAAAGCTAGTTTCGAGGTCAGAGTCATTCGGTTTTTTCGTTATTCACCACAGCCCTTTTTCTAGGTGGATCTTCACCCATACCAGGCCTGTTATATTTCTCGTATTGTTTCTTCAGGGCCATAAACTCATAGCTTGGGTGGTTTTGGGGAAGCTGTGTTATGGTAAACGGTCCTTCATGGGAAGGGTTCCCCCACGACTCAAGGGGGGATGGGCTTTTTCTTGGGTACTTATTAATATTTTTTCAGGGGGGGGGTGGGGGGGAATCAATCTTTTATAAAAAAAGGATTCCCCCCCCCCCGGGGAGGGGGGGGCATTAGGCCTATTGCCATCCCTGTTCCAATTTCATTGGGAGGGGGGGACCACAATATACTGAGCGTTTGACACTTTTTCCCACTGACACTATTTACGCGGGACCACAAGAGGGGGCGTGTGCGGAGGGGGGGGGGGGGAGGGACAAGCGGAGGCTTCTAGGGGCTTTTGGGAGCAATGGACAAAGCGACAGACTAACTCTCTGGGGGCTGGGGGGGATACAGCTTGTTTTTTTGAAAACTTACAGGGTGCATCAACCTGGGGAACAAATGGTGGGGGGGTGGGGGGGAAAGGGTTCCAATTTTTTTTTTACTCTTTTTTGGCGTTACGTACAGGAACAAGCTATAACCAATTGGGCGCGGAAGTGTATTTACTGTAGAACGCAAACATGCTCAAATCTGGGTTGATGCCAAGGGGCTGGCGTGGGGGGGAAAAGGGGTCCAATTCTCGAGGGGGTATTCTATTTTGGGGGGGAGTCTGGAGTATCGCTTATTAGGATCTTTAATTTAACGCTTAAATCTAGGGGGGAGTACGTTCTACCACAACCCGGGGCGAGTGGGAACAAAACCCCTCAAGTGGGGAGGCACCCACCTCTGGGTAGCGAGGGAGGAATATGGGGGGACGAGGCTCTTGGCAGGGATTCTGGGGGGGGGGATTTTTATGGAGAGTTCTGAATTTTTGGGGCAGATAAAGCCCCCTAACGGGATCCGGGATAATTAATAAAAAAAATATCACTGGTTTTATTTTGGGATGTTGGTGATCCCATCCACTTTAATTCGAGGTAATAACCCATGAGACAGGGGGGGTGGAGTTTTGGTTTTAAGTTAAAACCACATGGGGGGGATAAGACAGGGGGAACTAGGAAGAGCAACTGTGCGATATTGGGTTTGCACAGGGGATCACTGAGGGACCTGTTAATGAAGTGGGTCGGAACTTTTTGTTTCAAATGGTGTTGAATTTTGTGACACACCTTATTCATCGTGGGGGGCCAGGGACAGCCTAGACTTGGTACAATCGATCTATAAGTTCGGTTAAAAAAAAACACATGGTGTGCGGTAGGCGGATAGGGCCCGAAGAGTCAGACTTTCATTGTGGGATGTATTTTTTTAAAGTGGCATGCATAACCAAATACTTGTTTTTTTGGAGTGGGGGGGCGGTGGGGCAACCGCGATTAAAAATCGAGCTTTGGGAGAATATAAGAACGACTCACTTTTGTCCTAACCCTGGCACTAACGAACGGTAAAGGAGGCAGGGTATTAACCCCTTTGGACCTGGGGATTACTATATGGTGTGAGCGATACCCTGTTCTTCCAAGACAGGACGACGTTTTGAATGGGGGTGTATGAAGGACCACAGTGGGTGGGGGGGGAGTCATCATGATTACGAGAAAGCAAGACGGTAAAGCCTTATGCGGGATAGCATAGTAGGTGGATTTCAAAACCCCACACAAACCACTTTGACACCTACACTTTACCCACACACCCAACCAAAGCACCTAGGAGGGGGGGGGGAGAGCCATAACGAGATGCCGGACACTTTGGGTTTTTTTGACAAACAACCACCTCACAGGAACAACACGACACGCTCCAACAAACACAAAACAACCAAACATTCCCACCAGAAACACAGAGAATACAAACAACAGGTCTCTACGGGGGGGGGTGGGCGGGGGGGGAACTAAACAGAAGTCTACTTAAATTACCCCCCCACCATTCCCCCAGGGCATGTACCACTTGTCAATCCGTCGTTGAAACCTGGAGGATCCGCCTGGTCGGGGGGGGGGGGGGGTCCCACCAGGGGGGGGGGGGGGGGGGGGGGGGGGGCCAGGGGGGGGGGGGGGGGGCGGCAGTGGGGCACGAGGGGAGGTGGAGTGAGAGGGGCGGGCGGGCACTATCTGATGCTTGGGGTGATGCTACAGTGGGGGGGGGGGGGGTGGGGGGGGGGGTGGGGGGGGGGGGGAGGGGGGGGGGGGGGGGGGGGGGGGGGAGTCAGGTGTGTGCATGGGGGGGGGGGGGGTGTACCATGGGGGGGGGGGGGGGGGATATTAAAAGCATCTATGAGTGGGGATAAGTGCGCTTACACCTCATTAGCGTACCATTAAGCTAGGGTGTGCATTTTAGTGCTGGGGAGGGTGGCACTGGCTTGCATGGTCCTATCATGGCATGCAAATACGAAGCAGAATGAACTGTAGATAGGGGGTGAGTTACGAGGGGGGGGGGACCATCAGTGCCGCCGGGGGGAGGTGGGGGGCCCTCTTGAGGTCACCTCCAATAAATTCTAGGGGGGGGCTCTACTCTTCTCTGGCCTAATCTCTTCTTCTTCCCTGCTTATCCTCACAACTGGAAGCTCTGGGAGACCCATGGGGCGCTTTCGTTCCCTGGGGGGGGGTGAGGGCGACAGAGAAGTAGCCGTGCACTGGGCCCAACTGGTAAGGGTTTTTTGCTTCATACCTGTGAAAAAAAAGATTATCAAGGCAAAATAATATATTCATATATAAAATTTTTTATAATATTCAACCAGCAATACTACAAAAACATCTATTCCACCTAATACAAGCACACTATAACACGGCAACAGACAGCGGAAACTAGAAGAAACTCACCCTGCGCTTAAGCCCCCTAGCCTGTGCTCAAAAAAATCATAATTAAAGCTCAATTATTTTGCAATTAAACTTTTTCAATACCTTGGTCATTAAAAACAGCGACAATACATAATAAATTAGTCTTCAAAATAAAATATACTATAATTAGTTAAAAGGAAAAAAAAGAAATGAAGAAAAAACAAAAGACAAAAAAAAAAAAAAAAAAAATCAACAAGAAAAAAAACCAAAAAACATAGAGAAAAAAAAAGGAAGATAAAAAAAACAAAAAAACAACAAAAAAAAAAAAAAAAAAAACAAAAAAAATCAAAAAAAAAAATAAAAGTACGAAAAAAACAAAGAACAAAAAAAAATAAAAAAAAACAAAAACATAAAAAATCAAATAAAGAACAAAATAAAAATAAAAAAAAAAAAAAAAAAAAAAAAAAAACAACAATAAAAACAATAAGAAAAAAAAAAAAAAAAAAAAAAAAACTAGATTTAAATTAAAATAAAAAAA